>PVKE010021699.1:0-26267 GCA_004027555.1 Craseonycteris thonglongyai
AGCACACAATGGCAAGTTCACAAATTTAATTGTCAGATTTTGTGTTCATGCTTGGTGGTAGTCTACCTTTATAACTGCTCTTGTGTTAGGATAATGATAGAGTCTCTATTTCTTGCACTTACTAGCTGGCAGTAAAAGGAAAAAGCCAAGGAACACAATGGGTGGCAAATAACTATTTTAAGTTAAAAAATACTTCAAGCATGTGCATGAAAATCTATATAAATGATAGGATTGCTCATTCTTTCTTTCCTCTGCAGCTTTTCCTGTCCATAATCTTTCTAGCCTGTATTAGAAACTATTGATTTGAACCATCCTTCCACTTGATTAACACTGCCCTTATAATTGTTCATCACAAGTTAATCATCAGAATTGCTACTGGTTCTTTGCCACTCATTTTTTTTTTTTTACTTGCTTTGCAGAAAGACAAAGAAAAAAAAAGAATATTTAGTGAGCATCTCCATTCTTTTATGTTAATAATAACTAACTCTGAGTGGTAATAGGACAACTCCAATTCAAACACCTGCTAATTGGTCTAGGCAGAGAGTGCACATTTCTTACTTGAGACACTTAGTTATGCAGAAAAGGTTCATATTTCAACAGAACTATAATCCATAGATCACCTATATTAGCCTCATGTCAAAGATTCAAGGGTTCATTATTAAGCAGGTTCTGAAGGGTTCACTGAATATGGCATTTTGCAATATGTGTCTGGTGCCTGGGAGCAATTTCCAACATGTCTTTTGGGAACTAGGACACACATAAAAGGATTTAAGTGTCCAAATTTTTCCCTTAAAGTATCCAATTCAGCAATCTACACGTTAAGGAAACATGAAGTGTTTCTTTACTAATTTCACTGCATTTAATGAGGGAAACTTCCAGTAAAAAATAGGCAGTTTAACAGTAGTTATTACAGCAATATATGTATCAGTTGATGCTTTGTCATTTCCCACCCTCTTGCAATTATGAAACAACACAATCTATCATGGCCATTACTTCTAACATCCACATTCCAAGAACAAGTTTCTTTTAGTTCAGTAATAGCAGCCAATGCCCACTGGAACACTTAGCGAGTATCAGCCTTTTGCCAAAAACTTTAGAATGTTTTTGCCTCCTATGTGGGGGGCCATTGGTTTTGTTTCTGCCCCATGCAGATCATCATCCACTTGTGTGGAATGAAACCATGTTACAAATAATAATGTATAACTATGGAGACTAATATGGGCCCCTGCTGCTCTTTCTCTCTTTTAAAAAAATAAATATTTAAAACATCATAAATTCTACTTAAAATTTGGATACAACTCTATAACCACTATTATTAACAAGAACCTTGCCCAAGTAGATGTGTTGTATTTGTTCCTTGGCGAGGGTTATTTTTCATATGTGACAGTTATTAAAAACAACATCAAGATAAAATAAACTAAAAACCAGCTCTTTAAAATGCTATAGCTGGGGAAGCTGGGATGGCTCAGTGGGTTAAGTGCTCACTTTACAACGCCGGGGACCGAGGATCGAATCCCAGCCCTGGCCCGTGAGGACACATGTGCTGAACTGGGGAGTTCCCCCAGTTCAGTTCTCTCTCTGTCTCTGTATCTCTCTCTCTCTCTGTCAGAAACAATAAAATAAATAAAATAAATAAATAAATAAAATAAATAAAATGCTATAGCTAAATGTTAAATATATATTTTAAATAATAATTAAGAATAAACAATCATATATGTGTATATATGTGTGTCACACATATATAAAGTAATTGTACAAATATGACATTAATGTGTGCATGTACACATATTTAAGTTAAATAATTTTTTTATAATTTATTTTATTGTTTTTTGACAGAGGGAGAGACAATGAGAAGGGGAAGGGTCCAGAGCAATCCCCATAGTTGTACTTCATCAGTTTTCAACATGGTTTTATTCCACACAGGTGTGTGTGTGGAGGTGGGGGATGGACGGCGTGCAGGGCAGGAACCAGGTAGGAATCTTCTGCATGGGAGGCACACTGCCACAAACTGAAGGCCAAACCAGGGGCCTCTCACATGGGAAGCTTACCCTGGGGAGTACCAAACTGAGGGCTTCACCCCGGTTCAGCATATGGCTCTGCATGAGTCATGGCCAGGATTCAAACCTTGAACCCCAGGGCTGCACAGCAAGTGCTTAACCTGCTGAGTCATCTCAGTATCCTCTAAGATAGATTTCTGAACTAAGAGACATAAACAATTTTAAAGCATTTAATTTCAGCTTTATTTTATAATTTTAAGAATCCTCTTGTTCATATTTTGTAAGGGTTATTACATATTAATAAAATAAGATATGCATATAATGTATAAATATGTCTGTTGTAACACTCTACATTGTGTTTGCTGGTTTATTTGACTGCAAGGATGTGCTATCCAAAATTTTATAGACCATTTTTTAGGGGAATTAATGGCTAATCCCAAAGTAGGAAAAATTGACATCTGATATAAACTGGGCCTTATGTGAAGAATTATAAAAATTCAGAAGTCAATACTATGGCCCTCACAGGTGAGGATGATAAACAGAAAATGATAGAATTAGACACAAAGAACCTTCCAACTGTTCCTAAGCTACCTCATATTTGTCTTATTTTCATCTATCACATACCTCACCTAGTGATCCACAGAGAAGATTATACCTATCATTTTCTTCCTAAAACTTTGCATTCACAGTGTCTCCTGTAGGAAAAAAAAAAAGAAAGAAAGAAAGAAAGAAAACTTTAAACTCTTAAGGATTCTATACACATATTGTTTGATTTAGTTTGATCTTAATTTTGTTTTTTCTTATCTTTATGACAGTTATTTATTTATTTATGTTTTTTGGCCATGACCATGTTCTCTTTTTTGTAGTTCTTTTCTTTTTGTTTTTTTCTTTTTTGACACTGACAAGCAAACTATAATTCTCCAACACAAATTGCCATTTCATGCTTCCAGGCTTTACTCCATTTTAATATTGCTCTTCTGAGTATGCAGGGTCCAGCAGATATAATGCTGCCTTTTTTTTTTATGATCTGCTAACCTATATATACCAAATCTTTTACTATAAATTCTTCATATAAAAAATGAGTGGTTACTGCTCCATTTCACTGGTTTTGATAGTACAGCTTTACTGCTGTCACTGTTCCCTTGTCAGTCATGGGCCATTTTACTGCAGGAACATGAAACTCAAAGGCTACTAAGGTTACTAAAACAACACATCTATTTATACTATACTACTTAAAAAAAAAGGTATTACTTATTTATTCCCAATCACTTTGTCAGCTTCTTATTAACCCTTGAAAACTTGACTTCAACATTCTTCTATGACATGTTCTTTTGTGTTTCTGTTTTAAACACATTTTCCAAAGTAAATCAGGAGAACATGAGACAGGCTTATATCAAAAACAAATTTGGGAAAATTATAGGAATAGTAGTTTAACTTGAGAATGTGTAGATTGAGAAGAGTTAGTAACAAAGTATCTTACTAACAGTTAGGAAGAAGCAAAGAAAAAAAGAAATAGAGAAATTCAACAAAGACATAGAAAAAACTCCAGAACAAGGTTATGGCAGAGAATCTAAGGAAAAGAATAAGAATGACCCAGCACTAGCAAAGCAACAGAGAGATTCAGAAAGTGAAGAAAATTCTTGAGGAGACATCATCAAGATGGTAGCTTGATGTGAGGCTCTTGAAACCTCACCTGGAAAGAATAACAAATTGAACAACTAAATTTCAACAAGGAACTCTCTAAGCAACATATAGCCTTAGCTAAGAAACCTACTCATCACAAGAAAATACCTGGGGGCCAGAGAAGGGGAGGTGAGTGAGAGAGAGGAGAGAAGAGCAATGCAGAGATGCTCCACACAGCATGACCCAGGGACCAGCCCAGAGACTGGCAGAGGAGACTTATGTGGAAGCCTGGTAGCATGGGCTAAGGTGCAGCAAAAACCCACGTGGGTTAAAGGCTAAGAACAAACAATATCAAAGACACATGAGTTTATACAGCAAGGTGGATGGCATAAATGAGACACAGGTTGCTGTGGCATGGTGAGGGTGGTCAGTGAGCGGCACTGGTGGCTGAATGACAATCGTGTGGCTGGAGCATGGACCTGGAGGCCAGAGAAAGAAATGAGCAACCAGACTGTATGGTTAGCTACCTGAGTGCCGGCCGGTGGCTGAAGTACCAGTTGCTGAGGTACAAAGAGTCTCTGGATGGGGTGGGGCCCTGGTCAGAGCACTGTTTAGCAATGGACATGAATCCTGTCTGCTTCCCCTTACTCTCTCCTGGGGCTCAACCCTGCTAGTTCTTCCTAGTGTCTGCATGCCAAGGGCTGTAGCTGGGGGCTGACATTGCGCTGAGCTGCAGCAGACCTACACTTTTCCCAAGAGGCCTTGCTCTCACCATTCCCACCAGTTTCAGTGGGGAAGATCTGGGAATGCTTTGAAGCACAGATGTAGCAGCTTCTAACAGCAGTGGAACCTCTGAGGCATAGAATACCATCACCTGCCAAATCATCCCAAAAAGAAGTCATACAGAGACCAAGGCAAATGAGTCAAAGAAGAGAAGCCTACTTGTTAGGAAGTGTCCTACTGTGAGAAAACCACAAAAACAAGAGAAAATATTATAAGACACTGCAGTAACAAGCTAGGAAGTAAAATGAAGACCTCTTCATATCTATCAGAGGAAAAGTCCTTATACCCAGGAAGAGAAAAACATGACCACCAGTGAGTACCATAGGAAACAAAACTGGTCATAAAGAAAATGAAAAGTCTCCAGAGAACGAACTTAAAGATATGGAAATATATAAGCTATCTCATATGGAATTCAATATTACAGTTCTGAAAATGCTCAAAGAGAACAAAGAAAGGCAGCTATACACACAAAAAAAATCAGCAAAATCTTCTCTCAAAGGAAGCCTGTGACCAAAACAAATACTTTAGCAAAGAAACTGAAACTATAAAAAAGAACCAAATCCAATTTCTGGGGGTAAACAAGACAATAAAAGAAATGAAAAATTAAATAGCTAGCTTAGGAATAACAACTGATACAATGGAGAAAAATTTAGTGAAATCAAAGACAGAAATATGAAAATGTCACAGAAGAAAGGAGAGACCTGAGAGTTAAAAGAAATGAAATATTTCTACAAAAACTATCTGAATTCATTAAAAATAGCAACATAAGCATAAAGATATTCTGGAGGGAGCAGAGGATGAAATGGACACAGAACATTTGCTCAGCAAATAGTACATGAGAACTTTCAACCCTATGAAAACAATGAAAACCTCAAAACTAAGAAAGAATGGGGAACCCTAGCAACCTGAATTCTAGCAGACCTTTAAGGAACATTATACTAAAGATGTCAAAGGTCAAAAATAAAAAAATAAATATTCATTGTATTCAGAAAAAACAAACATAAAAAAAAGAAAAACATACCACATAAAGTAAATCTCATCAGACTATCATCAGATTTGTTAACAGAAACTCTACATGCCAGGAAGGAATGGAATCATGTATTCAAAACAATGAAGGAGAGAAATTACTAGCCAAGAATAATGTTACCAGCAAAGTTGTCTTTTAGATATGAAGAAAAATTAAAGACTACTTCCAACATAAAGAAACTTAAGGAATTCTCCACTGTAAAGCTAGCATTCTAAAAAATAAATATTAAAAATAAACAGGGAAAATTGAAACAACAAAAACATAAAAGGGGGAAAAGTAAAAGTTTAAACTTCAAAAACGAGAATAAAGATAAGTGTCCTTAAGAAAAGAGACTACTCCCACCTCCCCACACATAATGCTGGTGCCCTCTCCCAACTCCCCTCCCTCCCTTCCTCCCCCCTCCTCCCTTTCCCTCAGGCAATCACCAAGTTATTGAATGTGTCCATAGGTCTCTGTGTCTTTGTAACTATCAGTTTTATATTCCACCTATAAGTGAGGTCGTATTTTTCCGGATTCTTTCAGTCTGACTTATTTCGCTTAATAAGATGGTCTCTAGGTTCATTAAATTTAACAATAAAATATAATAATTAGAAAAAATAAATGAAATGATGTATAACAAAAAAAAAGAAAAAGAAAAGAGACTACTGCATATATGAAACTTTCTTTTATGTAAATATAATGGTAACCACACAAACAAAAATTTAGGACTGAGACACATAATACAAAAAGAAAAAAATAATAACAAAAACAGAATTGAGGAAAAATATAGACAGCATCAAACTAAAATAACTGACAAATAAATTTGCAAAGAATCAATTAAAAAAAAGAGCTATTAGAAAACAAAAGACAAAATGGCTATAGAAAATCCTCAAATATCAATCATCACCCTAAATGTAAATGGACTGAATTCAACAATAAAAAGACACAGAGTAGCAGAGTTGATTTAAAAACAAAACTCAAGCATATGTTACCTCCAAGAGACACACTTTAGTCACAAGGACAAAAACAGCCTCAAAGTAAAAGGGTACAAAACTGTACTCCAAATGAATCACATCCACAGAAAAGCAGATGTACCCATACTTATATCTGATGAACCAGACTTCAGAATAAAACAGGTAATAAGACATAAGGATGTATACTTAATAATGATAAAGGACACAATACAAGAAAAAGACATGGAGACATCACCAGGATAGCAGCATGTGAGGAACTCTTGAAAACTCTCCTGGAAAGACAACAATTTAAACAACTAAAATCTAACTAGAGAATCCCTAAGTAGCGCATAGCCTCAGCTGAGAGACTCATTCATCACAAGAAAATACCTAAAGCTGGAGAAATGGAGGCAAGTGAGAAAGAAAGAAAGGGAGCAGTGTGGAGACATGCCATGGAGTGTGACCTGGAGACTTACCTGGTGACCGACCCAGAGGCTTATCCGAGTCCAGCAGAAGAGAGACTGACTGAGGTGGGAGCATTGGGGCATGGGTTGAGGAACAGAATGAATCTTGATGGGTTGGAGGCCTGGAATGGACAGAGATGGAGGTGCAGGCAACCAGAATGCAGGATGGATGAGAAAAGTGGGCACGGTAGACTGTGGCAAGAAGCCCAAGTAAGAGTGCCAGGGGAGCAGCTGTGGCATGGTGAGGGTGACCAGAGTGTGGTGTAAGAGGCCAGAGCAAGGAAGCAGCATTAGCCATAGATCAGTGTGGGTGACCAGAGTGAAGATCTGGCTGCCCATGCTTGGGTATGGTAGTTGGAGCTGGGGGCCTGTAGAGCGTGAGGCCAGCAACTGAAGCTAGATACAGGTGTTCCAGTGACTGGGGCTCTGATACTAGGAGTGCATTGATGGCTGAGGCACAGAGTGGCCCTCAGTGAGGTGGAGCGCCCCAACTGGAGCACTGTTTGGCCTGAGACACGGAGCCTGGCTGCTTCCCCTTGCTGTCCCCCAGGGCTCATCCCACAGGCCTTGTCCATAGCCTGACTTCAGTGAGCTGTTGCTGGAAAGCTGTCAATACCCTGTGACACAATCAGACCTGCAACTTTCCCAACAAACCCCGCCCCCACCTTTTCCACTAAAGCCAGGAGAAGGATTTAAGTGTGACAGCTTCTGACAGCAGTGGGATCTCAGAGGCATAGAACACCATCACCCAACATACATTCCCAAAGCAGAGGCATGCAGTGACCAGAGCAACTGAATCAAAGAGAAGGGTCTCTTCTAGGAAGTCTCCCACTGTGAGAAAACCAAATAAACAAGAGAAAATATAATAAGACATTAACACGAGCTAGGAAGTAGAAGAAAAATACCTTCACATCTACCAGGAGAAAAGTCCTCATGTCCAGGAAGCAAACCACTCCAACAGCAATGAATACCACTTTGAACAAAGGAGCTCAGAAAGAAAGAGAAAAATCTTTGGAAAAGGAACTTGAAGATATGGACTTATATGAGCTAAATGACAGAGAATTCAAGGCAACAATTATTAAAAACACTCAAAGAGATAAAAGAAAACTGGCAGAGTACACAGAAGGAGCTAAGTGATCTCAGAAAGGAAGTTAAATCTATGAAAAAAAATGCAAATAGAAATTCCGGACATAAGAAAACACAATAAAAGAAATTGCAAATGAAATAGATAGCATAGGAAGCAGAGATGACTAGACGGAAGAGAGGATTAGTGAAATCAAAGACAAAGAAGAAAGAAGAAAGAGACCTAAAGGCTAAAAAAAATGAAAGACATCTAGAAGAACTATCTGACTCCATTAGAAAAAACAACATAAGGATAATAGGTATTCTGGAGGGAGCACGGGATGAGATGGGCACAAAGAATTTATTCAGAAAAATAGTAGATGAGAACTTCCCAAATCTATGGCAAGAACTGGAACCTCAAGACCAAGAAGGATACAGAACCCCTAGCCACTAGAATCCTAACAGACCCTCTCCGAGGCCCATTATACTGAAGATATCAAATGTCAAAGACAAAGAAAGAATCCTTAAGGCAGTCAGGAAAAAGAATACCATAACCTATAAAGGGAAACCCATCAGACTCTCATCAGATTTCTCAACAGAAACTCTATAAGACAGAAGGGAATGGAACAAAGTATTCAAAATATTAAAGGAGAAAAATTACCAGCCAAGAATCCTGTACCCAGTAAAGTTATCCTTTAGAAGTGAAGGAGGAATAAAGACTTCTTCAGACATACAAAAACTGAAAAAATTCACCAGCACTAGGCCAGCATTTAAAGAAATACTGAAGAAGATGTTTGGACCTGAAACAAAAAATAAAAGTAAATAGGGATAAACTGGAACAACAAAAAATATAAAAAGGGGAGGAAGTAAAGGTTTAAGTTTCCAAAGTGAATGGAACTAGGAAACATCCTTAGGAAGAGAAACCACTGCATATATGAAACTTTTTTTATATAAAGTTCATGGTAATCACTGAAAAAGAACTTAGAATTGAGACAAATAACAATAAAAGAAGAGAAAACAGAAAAAGCAGTCATAAACACCATCAAACTAAAATAATCAGTGGGAAGAAAAAGCAAAGAAGCACTTAAAAAAAAAAAAGAAAAGAAAAAGCTACCAGAAAACAAAAGATAAAATGGCAATAGTAAAAGTCATATATTAATCATCACCCTCAGTGTAAATGGACTGAACTCACTAATAAAAAGACACTGAGTAGCAAACTGGATTAAACAACAAAAACCAACCTTATGCTATCTACAGGAGACACATCTCAGCCACGAGGAAAAACACAGACTCAAGGTAAAAGGGTGGAAATAAATGCTCCGAGCAAAAGGCACCCGGGAAAAGCAGGTGTAGGCATACTTCTATCTGACAAAGCTGACTTCAGTATCAAAAAGATAATAAGAGAAAAAAATGGACATTTCAGAAAGATAAAGGGGATAATACAACAAAAATATATCACACATATTAATACATATGTCCCCAACAAAGAACCACCAAAATTTAGACAGCAACTACTAACAAATCTAAAATGAGAAACTAACAAAAACACGATTATAATAGGAGACTTAAACACCCCATTGATATCTATGGACAGATCATCCAAACAGAAAATAAATAAAGAAATATCAGCTTTAAGTGATGCATTACAGCAATTAGACTTAATTGACATTTACAGGACACTTCATCCTAAAACACAGGACTATATATTCTTTTCTGGTACACCTGGAACATTTTCAAGGATAGGCCACATGCTGGGTCACAAAACTAGCCTCAGAAAAGTTAAGAAGATCAAAATTGTACCAACTGTATTCTCCGATAACAAAGCTTTGAAATTGAAGATCAACCGGGAGGTGGGGTGGGATGGGATGGGGAATCAGGTAAAACCACATATACATAGAAATTAAACAACATGTTATAAAAAAATGAATGGCTCAAAGTAGAAATAAAAGAAGGGATTAAAAAATATACAGAAACAAATGACGATGAAAACACAACATACCAAAATTACTGGGATGCAGCAAAAGCAGTAATAATAGGAAAATTTATATCATTAGAGGCCTTTTTTAAGAAATAAGCACAAGTAAACAACCTATTATCATATCTTCAAGAACTAGAAAAAACAAACAAACAAACAAGAATCCAAAACCAGCAGAAAAAAATGAAATAATAAAAATTAAAGCAGAACTCAATGAAATAGAGAATAGAAACACAATGGAAAAAAATTAATGCACCAAAGAACTAATTCTTTGAAAAAATTAATAAAATTGACAAACCCCTTGTTAGGCTCACCAAGGAAAAACAGAGAAAATACACAAATAATCAGAATTAAACATGAAAGTGGGGAAATTATAACTGATACCACAGAAATACAAAGGATCATACAAAAATATTATGAAGGACTATATGCCACCAAATTTTGCAATCTAGATGAAATGGACAAGTTTCTAGAAACATATAGTCTTTCTAGACTGAATCAAGAAGAACTGTGTAACCTAAACAAACAAATCAACAGTAAGGAATTCAAAACAATCATCCAAAACCTTCCTAATAGCAAGATTCCAGGACCAGATGGTCCCATTAAAGAGATTTACCAGGCATTCAAAGAGGAACTAACACCTATCCTCCTCAAACTTTAAAAAAAAAATTGAAGAAAAGGCAATACTTTCCAACTTGGTCTCTGAGTTCAACATTACCCTAATACCAAAGCATGGCAAGGACATCACAAAAAAAGAAAGCTATAGACCAATATCTCTGATGAACATCAAGGCTAAAATTCTTAAAAAATACTGGAAATAGAATACAACAATTCATTAAAAGGATTATACATCACAATCAAGTGGGATTCATTCCAGGGGCACAAGGATGTTTGAACATATGCGAATTGATCAATGGGATATCACAATGTGATATACAATGTGATACATAACAAAATAAAAGATAAAAACCATATGATTATATCAATTGATGCAGAAAAAGCATTCGACAAGACACAACACTCATTTATGATCAAAACATTTAATAAAATGGGTACAGAAGGAAAGTACCTCAACATAATAAGGGCCACACATGACAAACCCTTAGCGAATGTCATACTGAACTGGGAAAAACTGAAACCTTTTCTTCTAAAACCAGGAACAAGACAGAGATGTCCCCTGTTACCACTGCTATTCAACATACTGCTGGAAGTTCTAGCTAGAGCCATTTGGCAGGAAAAAAAATAAAAGGCTTCGAAATTGGAAATGAAGAAGATAAACTGTCCCTTTTTGCAGACAATATAATCCTGTATATAAAAAGCCCTAAAGACTCCACTAGAAAACTGTTAGAAATAATAAATGACTATAATAAAATTGCATGATACAAAATTAATGTACAAAAATCCACAGCATTTTTATATACAAACAGTGAAACTTCAGAAAAAGAAATGAGCAAAAAGATACCGTTTGTGATCAAAACAAAAAGAATAAAATACTTAGGAATAAACTTAACAAAAAACGTGAAGGACTTATATATGGAGAACTATAAGACACTATTAAAAGAAATTGAATAAGATACAAAGAAATGGAAGAATATTCCATGTTCATAGATTCAACATAGTTAAAATGGCCACATTACCCAAAGCAAATATACAGATTTAATGCAGTTCCCATCAAAATCCCACAGACATTCTTTCCAGAAATAGATTAAAAAAAAAATTATTAGATTTATATGGAACCACAAAAGGCCCTGAATCGCCAAAGCAGTCCACCAAGAAATAAATAAAACAAACAAATAAATAAATAAATAAATAAATAAACAAATAAGGCTGGAGGCATCATGTTCCCTGACTCCAGTTTATACTACAAAGTGTCAATAATCAAAACAGCTTGGTATTGGCAGAGAAACAGACATACAAACCAAGGGAACAGAATAGAAAACCCAGAAATAAACCCACACATATAGAGACAGATAATCTTTGACAAAGGAACAAAAAATATACAATGGGGAAAAGACAACCTCTTCAGTAAATGATGCTGGGAAAAATGAAAACCACATGCAACAGAATAAATCTGAACTGTGAACTGTCACCATATACCAAAATTAACTCAAAGTGGATTAAAGACCTCCACATAAGATCTGAAACAATAAAGTGTGTAGAAGAAAGCATTGGCACTAAACTTATAGACCTTGAGCACAGAAAGCACTTTATGAACTTGACCCCAAAGGCAAGGGAAATAAAAGCAAAAATAAATGAGTGGGACTATATCAAACTAAAAAGCTCCTATACAGCAAAGAACACTGTCAACAAAGTAAAAAGGAAACCAACCAAATGGGAGAAAATGTTTGCAAACAATGCCTCTGATAAGGGGCTAATATCTAAAATATATAAAGAGCTCATGCAACTCAACAACAAAAACAAAACAAATGATTTAATTAAAAAATGGGCAGAAGACCTAAACAGACACTTCTCCCTTGAAGACATACAAACAGCCAACAGATACATGAAAAAGTGCTCAACATCACTAGCAATTAGGGAAATGCAAGTTAAAACTACATTAAGATATTACCTCACACCTGTTAGAATGGCTAAAATCAACAAGACAAGGAATAACAAGTGCTGGATAGGCTGTGAAGAAAAAGGAACGCTCATACACTGTTTGGTGGGAATATAAATTGGTACAACCACTGTGGAAAACAGTGTGGAGAGTCCTCAAAAAACTAGGAATGTAATTGCCATAAGACCCAGCAATTTCTGTCCTGGATAACTACTCAAAAAATCGGAAAACCTTAATCTGCAAACATTTATGTACCGCAATGTTCATTGTAGCATGGTTTACGGTGGCCAAGTGGTGGAATCAACCAAAGTGTTCTTTGATAGATGACTGGATAAAGGAGTTGTGGTACATTTATATAATGGAATACTACTCAGTGATAAGAAAAGATGAAATACAGCAATTTATGACAGCATGGGTGGACCTGGAAAACATCTTATTAAGCAAAATGTCAGACTGAAATAATCAAGAAATATATGACCTCACTTATAGGTAAAATATAAAATTGAAAATAATGAAGAAACAATAACACATGGACACAGTCAATAGTTTGGTGGTTACCTGAGGGTAAGGTGGGAGGTAGGTGGGAGAGCTGGAGGGGAGTAGGGAGGGGGAATCAAATATATGATGATGAAAAGAGAGCTGATTCTGGGTGGTGAGCCCATAATGTGATGTATAGACAATGTAATGTAGAATTGTACACCTGGTAACAATGTAATTATTATCAATAAATGCCACCCCAATAAATTTAAGAATTAAAAAAAAATCCATGACACATTAATATATATGCCCCCAATGAAGAAACACCGACATTTACAAAGCAACTACTAACAGAACTAAAAGGAAAAACTGATAAAAACACAATTGTAGTATGGGAACTAAAGTACCCCTTGAAAGCCATGGACTGGTGATTAAACAGAAAACAAATAAGAAAATATCAGCGTTAAATTATACATTACAACATTTAGACATAAATGACATTTATAGGACATTTCATCCAACACATTACTATATCTTCTCTTCTTGGGTTCATGGATCATTCTCAAGATATACCATATTCTGGGTCACAAAGCTAGCCTCAGCAAATTTAAGAAGATTAAAATTATACTAAGTGTATTTTCTGACCACAATATTTGATATTAGAGATCAACTGTGAAAATAAAGAAGAAAAAAAGAAACCCACCAGATATACATGAAGATTCAACAACATGCTATTTTAAAATGGCTAGATAAAAAATGGAAATAGGGGAAGCTGGGATGGCTCAGCGGGTTAAACACTTGCTTTGCAGTCCTGGAGACTGAGGATTGAATCCCAGCCCTGGTGGACCCATATGCTGAACTGGGGTGTGCCCCCAGTTCAGTTCTTGCTGGGGCCCATGTAGAAGACTCCCAGCCCAGTTCCTGCCCTGCACAGCCCCATGCCCACCTGTGGAGTGAAACAATATGGAAAACTAATTCCGTCAACTATGGAGACTACTCTGGGCCCTCCCCCTTCTCTCTGTCTCTCTCTGTCTCTGTCTGTCAAAAATCAATAAAAATAAATCTTAAAAAAAAAGAAATAAAAATAGAGGGTTAAATACATAGAAATGAATGGTATTGAAAACACAACATATCAAAATTACTGAGATGCAGCCTAAGCAATAATAAAGTGGAAATGTATATCAATACAGGCATATCTCAGTAAACAACAATAATGACAAAGAAATAACCTAACATCGCATCTTAAAGAACTAGAAAACAAACAAACAAACAAACAAACAAAACAACAAAGTCAGCAGAAGGAAGAAAATAATAAAATATAAAGCAGAAATAAATGAAATAGAGGATAACAATAGAATGAATAATGCAACAAAGAGATAGATCTTCAGAAAAATTTTAAAAAGTTGATAAACACCTGCCATGGATTACTAATGTAAAAAGAGAAAAGACACAAATAACCAGAATTAGAAATGAAAGACAGAAAATTATAACTGATACTACAGAAATACAAAGGATCATATGAGTATATTGTAAAGGGGTATATGCCACCAAATTTAACAACCTGTAAAAAATGGATAACTTTCTAGAAACATATAGTCTACCTAGACCAGGGGTGGCGAACCTTTTGGAGATTGAGTGCCAAAGTTTATGAAATAAGAGTATACTCGCTCGACTCGTGTGCAAACCCATCAAGTGAGATAGAGGTATCGATTATTATGTCTATAAGAGGCATAGGATTTTTTAAAATGGTATTCACAATTATTTGTTTTGAAGTTTAAATATTTTATTAGAGTGCATAACAAAGGTAATTATATAAATTAAATACCATAGAAAATCTCTATCAGTCATTTATTACATTTTTATTCAGTGTATAATAACATGATATTATAATAAAATTATAATTTATATGAAACAAAAAGGAAAAAAACATATGACAGAATTAATTTATAATAATAAACATTAGTCGTCAAATGCACGGAGTACCCATGAAAATTAAAGAATCCTCTATCATTGTTAGTGTGATTTCTGTTGTTGTGCAGAAGACAGATGAATCACATCAGGTTTATAATTTGTTGTTTTTAACATTACACAAGCTGCACTTGAGGCATCAGTTAAATTACTCCTAAAATCGGACTTGACTAGGTTCATAATTTAAAATAATGATTCACATGAGTAAGTAGAGAAAAATATCGAGAGTATTGCCACTGCTACATTTTTCAGACACTGAAAAATTTCAGGCAGGGAATTCCATATTTTCAGAACTCCATTTTCTGCATTGTTCAGTGTTGACCCAGCTAACCTATCTCTTTCAATACTTTCTAATTCATGTCTCAAATCGACAAATTTTTGCCTCCAAATACAGTAAGTCAATCAACTGCATTTCAAAATCATACAAATTAACCCATTGGAACATATCCAACTTCAGTTCATTTAGCTTTACCTTGTCTGCATATTTTATGAATTTTCCTGTTTCTTCGAATGACCTGAACCAAGTAAATCTTAAAGAGAACTGTTCTAGGGTCGAATCAATAACTGATAAGAATTGTATCTGGAATCTGTGAACATCTGGTATTTGATCTCCAAGATTAGTTAGGTATTTTTGGAGATTCGGAAAATACTTAAACTTGCCAGTGTTGATATCATGTTTAAATACTCCTAATTTGATTTCAAAAGCTCTTATGAGATCAAATTTTCTTATTAAACATTGTGAAATTCAGTGATTTCAGATAGCATTTACAAAAAAATACAAGAGAAAAATTTTGAAAGGAAGAAGGAAAAATCGATTTTCTTAAACGGTTCTGCGTTTATTCAGAAAATATAAGAACACTCATTTTTAGGGTTATTCCCCCCTGCCCTTATCAGTCTTGATATGTTCAAAAGTTTTCATAAAAATATTTTAATTCTAGAATATTGTAAGACTACAAAAAGCAAACTAAAAATGGTTTAATGGACAAAATTTTATTTGGCAATGCAACTTTCCGCACAATCATTTAGTCACCTCCACTTATACTTATAATCCAACTTTAGATCTAAATTCATGCTGCATGAACCATAAGAAGGCCCTGTTAAAAAACAACAACAACACCATAATCACTATAAAATCATCTGAATGCTTTGAAAAAAGGTTTAAGCCAAAATGGTGTAGTGTGCTAACTAAACAACTGAAAATTTCAAAGAACAAGGTAGGGTTTATATGGTTACTTTTATACATTTGAAATATGTATTCACTTTCCGATTCGACGAGTGAGGAAGTTGGTTGGAAACAGAATTTGGGAACTTCTTCTTGAGATATAAGACTGCCTTTTGTTAAAGAAATAAAGTAACATTTGCAATTAATATTGTTGGTTCTCCTCAAGTTCAGAGAAAAATAGATCAATTACTCCCAAAGGAAACTCACGTTATAAGTAAATAAAACAAACTTCAAAGAAAGAGAGCACTCCAGTGGTGGTATTGAAGCGATGGATATGTTCTGACTGATGTGGACGATCTACTAGTCTTGCTCTGTCACATATGTGACATATGAGAACAATGTTGAGCGTACTTTTATGCGAATGGAAACAAAGCATAGAGTGCAGAAAATGTTTGATGACTCCAAGTCAAAAGGATTGTTCCGATGGCAGAGGCCACAAAAGGTTTGGTTTCACTGGAGTGTCCAGTGGCCACGTCCGGCGACTGCGTCCAGCAGTCGGAAGTCACTGCCGTGTACTCATTCAATGTACTTATATCAAATGGTATTGGTTTCGCTGAGACGACTCAGCCATCGCATTTGACTGTGGACGTCTAGTCGGGCAGTTCAGTGATATTTCTGCTTTGCCATGGCACAGAGATTTTGTGGAGAGATGATGATAAGTTATTCGAAAAAGTTAGAAACCATCTGTGCATTTATAATCATCAACATAAAGACTTCAAAGATTTTCAGATTAAGGAGAACAATTGGGTTGTCATTTCCTCAGAACATGGAAAGAATGGTAAAGTAAAAATTTTAATAAATATTTATTTACTTACAAACATTACCAATTAAGTACACAAAACAGTCAAACGCCATCAATGGCTGCTGCTGAATCTAAATACACGTTCATCTTGCCAATGTAGCACTCCTTCTTCATTGAAAAATTTTATGAATGTTTCTCTAACTTCAAAACCATCTGCTCTTGCATACCATACTCGCCGGTGGATCTATACTTGAATCGTATTCATAATGTGGCTGCTTAATGGTGCTCTAAATAGCCATTCCTCAGTATATTGTGCAAACAACATGCTTCAATTACAAGTTGTTCACATATTTCAGGTGTGACAGCAACGGGAGAGTAGAATACTCGAAAAATTTGACTCAATAGCCCAAACGCATTTTCCGTTACTCTGAGCATGAATTAACCAGTTGTTGAAGATGACTTTAGATTTTTCTCCTCGAGCTGTTATTTTACAGTATGGTTTCATGCCATGTTTGTGTAATCTGAAAGCTTCATCTCCAACTATAACATAGGGCACTACTTTATTCAAACCAGGAAGTCTCTCATCTGGAGGAAATATATTTCCCGAAAGCACTTGTTTCCCCATGACAGACTTTGCAAAAATTCTACTGTCCCCCTCTTTTCCATATGACCCAACATCTATCTATTGCTATAAATTTACAGTTGGCATCAACCAAAGAAAATAATACAACAGAAAATTACTCCTTATAATTAAAAAACATATACGGCACTCTTCTTTGTCTTCCCATCTGCAACTTAGTCAGATCAATTTTAGTTGTTATTTGGACCCTGTAATCTAAACTCACCGTGAAATTGCCCTTAGCACCCTCCCAGCTCCGCGTGCCAAAATAATTGCTCTGCGTGCCACTTTGGGCATGCGTGCCATAGGCTCGCCACCCCCGACCTAGACTAATGGAAACAGAACAATCAACATTAAGAAAATTGAAACAATCATTCAAAACTTCCCAATAAGCAAAAATCTAAAACCAGATGGTCTGACTAATGAGTTAACAGGCACACAAAGAGGAACTAACAGATATTCTCATGCAAAAAAAATTAAAGAAGGGGAAAGCCGGGATGGCTCAGCGGGTTGAGCGCTCTCTTTGAGGCCACGAGGACCGAGGATCGAATCCCGGCTCCGGCCCAGGCAGGACCCACATGCTGAACTGGGGAGTTCCCACAGTTCGGTTCTCTAGCTGTCTCTGTCTCTGTCTCTCTCTCTATCTGTCAAAAGTAAAATAGAAATAAATATGCACTGAAGATAAAATAATTACTCTCTATAAAATATAAAAAAAAAGATATAAAAAAAAATAAATTAAAGAAGAGGCAATACTTCCCAACTCATTCTATGAGGCCAACATTACCCTAAAAATATTATATACCGGTATCATGATCAAATGGGATTCATTCCAGGAGTACAAGGATGGTTTAACATAAGCACATTGATCAATGTGATACACAACATAAATAAAATAAAATATAAAAATTATATAATTATAGCAATTGATGCAGAAAAAGCACTTGGCAAGATATAATACCATTTATGATCAAAACACTTAGTAAAATAGGTAAATAAGAAAAGTGCCTCAACATAATAAGGGCCATCCATATACAACAACCCCTCTATAAATATCACACTGGATGGCAAAAAACTGAAATCTTTTCTTCCAAAATATGGAACAAGGAAATGCCAGGATAGCAGAGTAGGTTGAGTGCTTGCCTTGCAACAGTGAGGTATGGGGATTGAATCTCAGCCCTCAGCTCATGTAAACAAATAGGTTAAACTGGAGCACAACTGGTAACTGCAGAAATGGTGGTGAAGGTTCTTGCTTCCCATGTAAAAATCAAAGTACATTTTCTGGTTCATGTTGCCCAACATCCACCTGTGTCAAATAAAACCATTTCACATCTAATAACGTACAACTACGTAGACTGCTCTGGGCCCTTGCCCCACACCCCTCCCTCTCACCTCTCTAAATGATAAAATAAAATCTTAAAAAAATAAAAAATATATAATAAAATGAGAAACAAGACAGGTATGCACCTGTTATTACTGATATTCAACATAGTGATGGAAGTTCTACCCAGAGCAATCAAGCAGGAGAATGAAATAAAAGTCATCCAAATTTAGAGTGAAAAAATTAAACTCTCACTTTTGCAGATGACATAATTATTTATATAGAAAATCCTAAAGACCTCCTAAAAGCTATTAGAAATAATAAATGAATACAGTACTTTTGCAAGATACAAAATCAATGTACAAAAAGGCATTGTATTTTTATATATGAAGAAATAAATTTCAACAACAAAAAAATAAGATAAAAAAATCCCTCTTGTGGTCACAATATAAATAATAAAACATAAATACCTAGAAATAAACTTAACAAAGAACGTGAAGGACTTATACATAAAAAAAAAGGTAAGACAGTATTAAAAGAAATTGAAGAAGCCACAAAGAAATGAAAAGATATTCCATGTTCTTGGATTGAAGGAATCAATATAGTAAAAATTGTCACAATTACCCAGAGCAATATTGAGATTTAATGCAAATCCCATCAAAATCTCATAGATATTTTTTATAGAAATTGATTTTAAAAATCAGCAGAGGGAAAGCCGGGATGGTTCAGTGGGTTAAGCACTCACTTTGAAGCCCCAAGGACTGAGGATCGAATCCCGGCTCTGGCCCAGGCGGACCCACATGCTTAATTGGGGTGTGCTTCCCGAACTCGGTGAGGCCCCCAGTTCAGTTAAAAAAAAATCAGCAGATTTGTATGGGACTACAAAAGAACCCGAGTCACCAAGACTGAAGGATTCCCTCTCCCTGACTTCAGTCAACATTATAAAACATGAATAATCAAAGCAGCTTCGTATTAGAAGGAAAACAGATACAGACCAATGGAATAGAATCAAAACTTCATAAACACACTCACAAATATAGGAATAAGTAATTTTTGATAAAGGAGCAAAAAAATAAAACACAAAAAACAAAAAAATAACACGATGAAGAAAATAAAACCTCTACAGTAAATAATGCTGTGGAAAAAAAAAACCAATACAAAATAATAAATCTGTGTTGTAAACTGTCACCATGTGCCAAAATTAACTTGAAATCGATCAAAGGCCTTCATAAACAATAAACTGCATATAAGAAAACACTGGTTCTAAACTTATAGACCTTGATTTCGTGAAAACTTTATGAATCTTATCTCAAAAGCAAGAGAAGTTTAAAGCAAAAATAAATAAATGGGACTATATTAAATGAAAAAGCATAAGCACTGCAAAAAACAAACAAACACAAAACAAACAAACAAACAAACAAAAGCCATCAATAACACAAACATGGCAAACATTTGAAAACAATGCCTCTGATAAGGAGTTAATATTTAAAAAATATAAAGAACTCATACAACTCTACAGCAAAACAAACACAATCCAATTGAAAAATGGGCCAAAGACCTACAGAGACACAACTCCCATTTGTTGACGTCAACAAATACATGAAAAAATGCACAACTTCCGTAGCTATTAGGGAAATGCAAATTAAAACCACAATTAGATACCACCTCATAGCTGTTAGAATGGCTACAACAAACAAGACAGAAAATAAGACATGCTAGATAGGCTGTGGAGAAAAAGGGACCCTCATACACTGCTAGTAGGAATGTAAATTGGTACAACTATGGAAGACAGTATGTAGCTTTCAAAAAAAAATAAGAATAGGATTACCATAAGTACCAGCAATCACTCTTCTTGAGTATATACCCCAAAACTTGAAAACCTTAGTTCAGGAAGATACATGTTCCCCAATGTTCATCATAGCACTGTTCATGGTGTCCTTTGACAGAAGACCTAATAAATAAGTTGTGCTACATCAACACAATGGAGTATTACTCAGAGATAAGATAAAATGTTGCCAATTGCTACACATGAATGGACCTTGAGATCATGTTAAGTGAAATAGGTCAGACTGAATAATTTAAGAACCATATGATTTCACTTATAATTATGTTAAATATAAAACTGAAATAACAAAGAAACAAAAAATCATAGATGCAGTCAACTGTTTAGTTACCTGAGGGAGGAGGCAGGTGGTAGAGAAAAGAGGGGCATCAACTGTACAGTGATGGAAAGAGAACTGACTCTGAGTGGTGAGCACACAGTACAATACATAGCTGAAGTAATGTAGAATTGTATTCCTGGAACCTACATAATTGTTCATCAACAAATGTCACCTCAAGGGGAAGCCGGGATGGCTCAGTGAGTTAAGCACTCACTTTGCAGCTCCGGGGACTGAGGATCGAATCCTGGCCCCGGCCTGTGCAGAACCATATGCTGAACTGGGAGCTCCCCCAGTTCAGTTCTCTCTCTGTCTCTGTATCTCTCTCTCTCTGTCAAAATAAATAAAAAGTAAAAATAAATAAATAAATAAATAAATAAATAAATAAATAAATAAATAAATGTCACCTCAATACATTTAACCATTAATAAATAAATTAATTAAATAAAAAGTGAAGAAAATTATCAAAATCTTTTTTTTCCTGTATAATTAAGAAAAACAACCCACAATGCAGTCAGTGTTAATTACACCTAAACAAACTTATTTTAATCACTGAAGTGTTGAAGTTGAGTTATAGATTAGAAACTTATTCCAGGTAGAGGAGAACTATGTTATTTGAAAGCAATAATGGTTTTTATTTATTTATTTATTTATTTATTTTCGACAGAGAGAGAGAGAGAGAGAGAGAGAGAGAGAGAGATAGAGACAGAGACAGAGAGAGAACTGAACTGGGGAAGCTCCCCAGTTCAGATTATGGGTCCATATGGGCCGGGGCTGGGATTTGATCCCCGGACCCTGGCGCCACAAAGTGAGCACTTAACCCACTGAGCCATCCCGGCTTCCCCCATGCTCCTTGTCTTAATTGAGTATGACACCATAAGTGAAATTACTGGCACCTAGCCAATAATCTAAATAGAGGCTAAAAAAGATTGTTAGAGGTATAGAGCTATAAAGATCTTTCTAGGAAAGATCAGAGCAAATAATACTAAGTGTCTAGGAAGGAAGGCAAGGCTGAGGTAATTTGAAAGATTTAATTTCTTCAAAATGTTTTAATCATGTTCTTAGTTATTATCCATACATTAGTGGATTTTGTATGTTTGCATGTGTGTGTGTATGCATGCATGTGTGTATGTGTGTGTGTTTATAGGGCATCCATCCTACAATTCTCCACAGTCTCTCTTTTGTGTCATACACACATATCTTTCTCATTTATTTATCCTACTTTAGTCATTCACTTTAACCATATGTCTCATGAAGAAATTTAAATGTAAAAATCTGACTATAAAACAATAATAATGTGATCTTGAATATAAAATGTGGTCATATATATGATTTCATAGGTCAGCATGTGCAGTTTAAGAACTAAAACCTGAGTAGTTTAACTTCAAATTATACACACACTTTAGGCATTGATCAACTAAGCATAAAAGCATTTTGGTTCAGTTCATTCAACAAATACTAAGGATTTTTCTCTACCAGATGTTTTGTTAGTTGAATGTTATATTAATATCAAACTCTCTTTCACTTTTTTGTGTTTGTTGATGATACCAGCCAGGATATCAACACTAGCAGATAGATCCATTATAAGACAACCCCGTTACTATTGCCAATTCATGATTTTACTATCATCAATTGCTGGCTATAATAAAATGCATTATATCACATGATTAGTTTGACCGAAGAAAATACAACCAATTGCAAATATAATGGTATGCTAGCTTTCTAAGAAATAACATACCCAATGCTATAAATCATACATCTGTAAGATGAATTATTATCAGAAGACCATCATTGGACTAACCAACCTTGACATTGTTTTATTGTAATGTATGGCACTTTATTTATAATAACATGCACTCTTTTACTACAAAGCAATCTCTTCTTCTCTCAGTCTCTATCTATTATACCCTATATATTTATCATAATGTATTATAATATAAAAATATAATATAATATAGAGCATCATAAATAATTCCAACCTAACTAGTTATAGCACTTAATAACCAATAAGTCTGCTTAGAAAATGTAAGTGATGGGGAAGCCGGGATGTCTCAGTGGGTTAAGCGCTCACTTTGCAGTGCCGGTGACCCAGGATAGAATCCTGGCCCTGGCCCGTGCAGATCCATGTGCTGAACTGGGGAGTGCCCCCAGTTTAGTTCTCTCTCTGTCTCTGTCTCTCTGTCTGTCTGTCTGTCTCTCTCTCTCTCTCTGTCAAAAACAATAAAAGAAAAAAAAGAAAATGTAAATGAGCCTTTACATTTATATGGAGCTTTTGCCTTTTCAAAACCTTTGAACACATTATTTCACTTAGTTTATAATATTTCCTCATAAAAATTGTGCTACATTTGTCATTTCACTTTACAAAAAAAATTCAAAAAACTTTCTTATGTTTTAGTATGTTTGCTAATTATTAATTGTATATTATTATCAAGATTTTCAAAGTTGGTTATATTATAAACATTTTTTGCATATAATATTCCTTGGAATCTCAATATGGGTAATCTGAAAGCAGAATCACTCTAGTGCAGGAGGGGAACAGTGGTGGTCCTTCTAAACCACATTCTCTGGGACACCTACTCATCTCTGCACACACCTCCTCTGAAGCATGTCCTTGGGGCACACAGAAAAAAAAATTCTATCAACAATTTTAAGTATTTCTTTATATTTAATAACTTGTGAGGATGTTGTATGATTTACAAAAGCAGCTTAAAAAGTTGAGGTTCAGTGATGATAAGCATTTTGTCTGAAAGTAGACAGTTATAGGGGAAGCTGGAATGGCTCAGTGGGTTGAGCGTTCAATTTGCTGCCCCAGAGCCAGAGGATTGAATCCCGGCTCTGGCCCAGGTGGACCCATATGCTAAACTGGGGTGTGCCCCCAGTTCAGTTCAGTTCTTGCCGGGGCCTATTCAGGAGGCTCCTGGCCCAGTTCCTACCCTGCACAGCCCCACACCCACCTGTGGAGTGAAACTATATGAAAAACTAATGCTGTCAACTATGGAGACTGCTCTGGGCCCTCCCCCTTCTCTCTCTCTCTCTCTCTGTCTGTCTCTCTCTGTCAAAAAACAATAAAAAATAAATATTTAAAAAAAAGAAAGTAGACAGTCATAATACACAGCAATAGAGGTCCTGGAACTTTGGTTTCATGGTTCTTATCTAATATACTTCCACTGTTCAAGAAGTGATAAAATTAAAGTTCCTAATGTCCACACTGCTATTAATCTATATAAGGTAAGACTTTCTTGTTCTGCAGCTCTCCGTATCACTAGTTTGAGTACACAGTAGAAATGGTCAATTCATCACTATCCTGGCTGAGATATTCAGTAGTTGTCTGAGTCCCACTTTGGCCACATTGAGTCTCTTTATTTTTACTACGGTATTTGAACTTTCACGTGTTCAAACTCTGGTCCCTATGATGAGAAAGCCTAACATATCTCCTACTATTAAATATGATGCTGGTCCACTGGGGATGAGTGTTGGGTAACAGAGAAACCTCTCTCTTCTACAAGACTTCCAATAGATTAAATGGCTGCGATTGCCTAATGTACTCATCTAATAGTGTCCAAAAAGAAAACTAGAGTATAATTCAGCTCTGCACAATTCACTGGCCTGTCCAGGGGACAGAATGTTCACACAGTTTTTATAGAGTCTCCATTTGTGTGGCTCTTTTTCTCTCCCTTAACCCCCTTCAGTTAGCTTGTACTGAATCAAGAATGGTAATGAAAAAAAAAAGCTTATCTTCAATTCTGTATTTAAATTTGGTCATCAGTTAAACCATGCTTTGAAAACTTAAATACTGAAGTATCTCTTACTTATTTTCTGATTCTACTATGACCCCTTTCAAAATCAGTGGCCAATTATATCCAGTTTTCTGGAACAATAACAAGAAAAAAATACAGAAAATAATTTAATGAATGAGATATAATGAAGATTAATATTTTAAAATATTATTCAGCAAACTATCATCTATCTCTATCATTTATCTATAATTATCATATCTGTCTACCTATTATCAACTGAATTAATCTCTTTATGAAGAAAGACATTTTAATTCACTAAGTGATATAAAAGTAAAGAATTTTTTTTATAATGAAGAAAATGTATGTATTAATTCAATTGGTAGTTTAAAGAATTCTATAGGAGAAGCCGGGATGGCTCAGTGGGTTGAGCACTCACTTTGCAGCGCCGGGGACCGAAGATCGAATCCCGGCCCCGGCCTGTGCGGAACCATATGCTGAATTGGGAGTTCCCCCAGTTCGGTTCTCTCTATGCCTCTGTCTCTGTATCTCTCTCTCTGTCAAAAATAAAAAAAAATAAAAAAATATATATATATATTAAAAAAAAAGAATTCTATCTGATAAAGTGTTCAGATAATGTATTAATAAATTTATTGAGAAACTACATAAATGTTGACATAAACTAGCAAGTTTTAAACATAATAAAAGACCCATATATTTGGAAAATTGAATAGACTTGAAGACTGCACATAATGCTAGGTGACACAGTAAATGGTGACCTTTCAGCTCGGTGTTTTATAATTTTATCTATCTATGCTTAAAACTTTACTCTCATTTTAAATGACAACAGTAAAGCAGTAGTATTACTCTCTAGGATATTAAAAATCTGATGCCATGTTAAGCAGAAAATCAGTTTAGAGATTTTAGGATATGTCAGAACCTGAAAGTGTGAATTTTTAATTGTTTATTTGATTTATGAAAGTTTTTATATCAATGAACATGTATAATTATTTTATCTGTAGTTGCTTTTTAAATGGCAAATAAGTACAATATTATCTTTCTTTTAAGATTCTCATCTGTCTTTTATTTCTATTTATATAGTAACGTGGTATAATATTCTCCTCATGTAACCTTTACTCTGGGTAATTTATTAGCTGTAGCAAGATCTCTGACCCACCTCCACTGACTCGCTACTTCCTGAGGAAGTGTAAAAGGCACCCTGGTAAAGCAGCTTCTGTGGGATCTCAACCTCAGGCACTAGTGGGGTTTTTTTATTTATTTTTTTATTTTTTTTATTTTTTTTTGTTTTTTTTTTATCTTTTCACATTTATAGAGAGAAATTATCTTTTTTTTTTTTGTCTTCAGTGCATATTTATTTCTATTTTACTTTTTGACAGATAGAGAGAGAGACAGAGACAGAGACAGTTAGAGAACCGAACTGTGGGAACTCCCCAGTTCAGCACGTGGGTCCTGCCTGGGCCGGAGCCGGGATTCGATCCTCGTCCTCATGGCCTCAAAGCAAGCGCTCAACCCGCTGAGCCGTCCCGGCTTTCCCGGTTTTTTTATTTTTAAGATTTATTTTTATTGTTTTTGACAGAGAGAGAGATA
>PVKE010021700.1:0-26259 GCA_004027555.1 Craseonycteris thonglongyai
GGGGGGGGGCAGGGATACCTTTCACGACATGTTTCTAGTACTTTTCCTCTTATGAGAAATGATTGAACATGGTCCTTTCAGGCATATTGATTACTGATTTGTTTCTATAAAATCTCACGTTGTGCCTAAGTCATTACTGGGAAGTGGTATTATTTTTCTACAAAGCGCTCACGTATGTGTAATCGTTTCTGACACATCCACTGCAAGCATACCTGTGAGGGGGTATACCGGTAAGGGCACCGGTGGCTTACTTGGCAAAGGCATGGATTTATCTTCTTTGTCACACTAAAGGCCAGGTTTTGAAAGCTGTGATGTGCCCTTCTGTCCCCGGCCCTGGGCTAGGAGGCCCCCAAACAGTGGGACACCCCGCTGGATGTAGTGAACCACCTCACTGGGTGCAGTGATGCGCCCCACTATGTGCACCCCCCCCCCCCAGCAATTTACAGAGGGCCCTGTGGTCAGGTGAGCAGGCTGCTGGGCAGTGAGGATGGCTCTGGCTGCCTTGCTGTGCGCTGGGAAGTTAGTATTTTTGACACTATATGTACAAAGGAGGTTCTGTGGCTATCCCACTGATACGAGAATTAACGCATGGCTCGCGGATTATGAATGCATGCTCAGCAAATAGGTTTTCAAGACTGTTAAGAAGAAGAAAAGAGATTGGCTAATTAAATTTCCCATTTACTTTTTTAGATTTCAGTTTGAAATTTTTCTAAGAAAAATGTGATTTGGCTGAAAAGGTCTTTCTTTAAAAAAACAAAACAAAAGCGAAGATTTAAATTGGACGGCTTTATAGGGAAATAATCACCCAGAAAGCCTCATCATTTTAGTGCTGGGGAAAAGACGAAGGGTAGATTGTCGTGGTGTTATCACAAACTCAGAAGGTCCGGAAAGAAATGCTCCAATTCCTCAGGCTTTGTGAAGGTCTCATTTAAAATTCTAAGGTCTCATTTTATAGGAGAAAGAAAGAAATATATTCATATCCAAAATAAAGAGAAGTGACAGCTGATAGAAATGTACTTACTGGGAATCCAGAGGCACATTTTCTTTTGGCTGCATTGGGATCTGAGGCTTTAATTCCCATCTCTGTCATTTACTCCCTGAGACTCCAGCAAGCCCGCAGGTCCTCGGTCCACAGCGAGTCTAAAACATCTTGGAATCAATTAGAGCACACTGTCCCTCTGTGGGGGTGCAACCTGCAGATTCAGAGAGTGATGCCTCGTGAGAAGAGAGAACCCCCGGTGTGGCCTGCCCCCCATGAACGGCTTTGCTGCCAGAATGGCTAGGCTTCTGGCTTTAGCCCTGCTCACCCCTCAGCGTGGTCTCTTTGTCCGTGGGTGCTTCTGGGCCACACATGGCTGGCCACTTGTGCCTTGAGCTGCATTGTGGTGTCATTACTATGAAGACTGGTCTGTGTCACTGCTAATTTCCTTATTCTTGAGCAAAAGTTTTATCAGATCTGCATCTTGCTAGTGGGAGGTCGATATTCCTACACAGAGCTCTCTCTCCCAGGGCAAGTGTGCACGTGGAAACAGAACCATGTCCAGATCAGCTGAGGAAATCCATGGCGGCGCTTAGGGATCACTGGACCGATGAGGGGGCCAGGAGCCTGACAGAGAAAAATGAAGACCAGTGAAGAGCAAAGCTGGCACTGGGAGGACAGAAATAATGCAGAGAGCTAAGTGAGCTAAGGGGACCCAACAGACTTAACGTGTTCCTTTCATTAATACAGGTAGAGAGATTTGCCAGAAGAGCATACAACCAATGCAAAGAGAATAGGATAGTTTGGACACTGAGTAATTCAAGAACAAGAAGCAGTTCACAGAAACTAAAAAGTAAATGTAACGCCACCAGGTGGAACAAGATAGAAAGTGAAAGTACAGGGTCTGCCAGAAGTAGTGCCCCTTTATGAGCTGGTAATCTACCAAGTCTTTTCTTACAAAATCATAAGCATGTAATGCTGTAACAATATCACACTCAAGCATACTTTATGGCATTTTAGGTGAAATGTTCAAATTGTTGTCCATCTCATGCAAGACATGCCCATTCCCTATAAACCACTCTACTACTTACCAAAGGGCGTTACTTCTGCCGCACCTTCATTTTCCCATGATGCAATGCAGAAGCGACCTAGGATGTATTGGAGGGTGGAGAAGTTGAGTATGAGGGCAGGAGAGGAGGGGAGGCCTTCCCCTGCCTCTCACGGTCCCCTGCCTGGGTTGGATGGCGGTGTCTGCAGGCTGGTGGCCTGTGCTGCTCCCTCCAGGGGCTGTCTCCTCATGTCTTAGGGATCTGTGGGTGCAGTGAGGGGGCATCGTGACAGAGGAGTCTCTGGTCACATAAGTAATCTTGCTAGAAGGGAGGGTCCTCAGGAGCCCACTGGCCCATGTCATCCTGTTTGTTGAGCTATAATCTCGCTGACATCCTGACCCTGTTCTCTACTAAACCTTCGAGGCCGAGAGAAAGTGGTCATCAAGGTCATCTATGTCTCGTCAGAGACATGGATGAGTGGGAGATGCAGCCTCTGAGTACAGAAATTGCAAAAGGAGAGAAGAGAACATGAATAGCAGCACGTTTTCAAAGAAACAAACAATAAATAATCATTTCTCCGTGCTGGAGAAGGACCCAAATCTATCTTCATACTGAGAGAGCCTAAAGAATAGAGAAAGTGAAAATAAACTCAAGCAAAACACATCCTCCAGGCTTTTAGAACGTGAACTTTAGAAAGAAAAAAAATACCAAGCAGAGCCAGTCAGGATACTTACAAAGAAATGTGAGTCAGACCACTAGCAGACTTTTTATCACTCTAAAATCTAGTGTTAGAAGAGAGTAGAGGCATGCCGTCCACATTCTGAAGAGAAACTATTGGGGAGGCCAGATTCCACACAGAGCTAAGGTATCAGTCAAGTGTGAGGCCCAAGAAAAACACAACTTCAGACATTTGAATCCTCAGGACATTTACTTTTCCCGATGCCTTTGCTTAGAGAGTGAAGTTCTCCAGCAAAATGAGGACTAAATCATGATGTGGGTGTGCGATCTAGGGAAGAATGGATTCGTCCCAGATGAGTAAAGAAGTTTCCAGAATGGTAGCTCATAACTGTAGCTGAGTTCAGATTGCAGCATGAAGATGGGGCTTCCCGGGAGAAAAAGAGAGAGAACTTAACTCAACAAATGATATGACTGAGGGGACAGAGAAGTTAAAGCAGCACAAAACTCTCAGAAACAACACACAGCTAACTGAAGGCTGTGGTCCAGTCCAATCTATCTCACAAGAAGTCACTGGTGGAGGATGACACCGGAGGAATCTGTTGGATATTTGTCCCAGGAACTTGGTCCTTCATGTGTCCCAGGTTCGTGGTATGGGAATATAGAAAACAAAGTGCAGTCTTCACACTCTCAGTGACCTGAATAGTGAACATTTATGGTCACAATGATATAATTTGCTTACTGGTCTTTCAACTTTTGGCATCAACCTATGAACAAAGCAGGGCAGGCTTGATTGTTGTTACAGAGAGAGAAAAAAATTGTGTTTTTAAGTTTGAAAGTCTGAAAGTCCAATTGTGCAGAGAGCAGATGAGAGAAGGGGTGTGGGAAAGGTAGAAGGCAGGGTGAGGATGTGGAGGTTGTCGGCTTACAGAGGGAAAGACTGATATTGTCAAAAACTGATGGAATGGGAAGTGTTTAAATATATTACTCAAGGCTCCTCAGGTAATTAATAGAAAAGTTTATACAATTAGAACTGTGCAACTTTATAAAAAGTAGTATGAGTCAGGATAATGAGCAATTTTCTTTCATAGTGGGATATAAAAAATACTGTTGAAGTCAGAAAATGAAGGTATACATATAATCCTTAATGTTTTGTACCAATTATAAGAAGATTGGAAACAGAAAAAGCTAAGCTCTGTCTGTTATGAATGCTGTTGGGATGGGGATCTGGGAAAGGCTTGGGAAAGTTCCACTGCTTTTCATTATGAGCTCTTCTTTACCACTTGATTTATGACTATGTGCATATGAGGGCCGTCCGGAAAGTATCCAGCCATATAACCATTTTTGTTATATTGACAATGGCTGGAATTTGTCTGGATGGCCCTTGTATATTACTTCGATAAAACATGAAAAATCACTTGAAGATACTTAGAGTATAAATGAATCTATAAATATGAAAACAATCTGGTTATTCTTTAGAATATATGTTATTTGGTATATTATCATTTAATATTATTTAGCATATTATTACCCATAGGAAAAAATACTGAATGATTATTGTAAAATATTGAAATGATATTGATAAAGTGAAAGTCACCCTTAGCCCTCATTCAGTCCTATTCATCACAATGGTGATATTCTGTGCTTGGTCCTATGAGATCATTTTCTGTGCACTTATATTACACATATATGCACACAGAGCACCTTGTATAATTTTGTTTGATTTGTGTGCATAATTTGCATACAAGTAGAGCATGCCAAATATTGATGTGCAACTTCTTTCTAAACTAGTGATATGTCTCAGAGAGATTTTTAGGTCAGGGTGTATAGATTTGTTTCATGGTACATTACTTTTTGTGTTACTTTTCTTTTTTTATTGTTAAATTTATTGGGGTGACATTGGTTAGTAAAATTTACATAGGTTTCATATACAAAAATTAACTCAAAATGGATCAAAAACCTCCACATAAGACCTGAAACAATAAACTGCACAGAAGAAAACATTGGTAAGAAACTTAGAAACCTTGGGTTCAGAGAACTTTATGAACTTGACCTCAAAGGAAAGCGAAGTAAAAGAAAAAATAATGAAAGGGACTGTATCAAACTAAAAAAGGGACTGTATCTACACAGCAAAGGAAACCATCAAGAAAACAAAGAGGCAACCAATCGAACGAAAGAAAATATTTGCAAACAATGTCTTCGATAAGGGGTTAATAGCTAAAATATATAAAGAATTCATAGAACTCAACAAAAACAAACAATTCAACTAGAAAGGGCAGAAGACATGAGTAGATGTTTTTCCCATGAAGACATATAAACAGCCAGCAAATATATTAAAAAATGCTCAACTTCACTAGTTTTTAGGGAATGAAAATCAAAACCAAAATGAGATACCACTTTATACCTGTTAGAATGGCTATAATCATCAAGACAAAGAACAAGTGCTGGAGAGGCTGTGGAGTAAAACGAACCCTCATACACTGCTGGTGGGAATGTAAATTGCCACAGCCACTATGGAAGACAGTGTAAAGATTCCTCAAAAAGTTAAGAATAGGATTACCATAAAACCCAGCAATCCCTCTTCTAGGTATATACCCAAAAAACTCGATAATCTTAGTCTGCAAAGATATATGTACCCAATGTTCATCACAGCACTGTTCATGGTGACCAAGTCATGGAAGCAACCAAAGTGTCCTTTGATAGATGACTGGATAAAGAAGTTGTGGTACATTTATACAATGGAATACTACTCAGGGATAAGAAAAGATGAAACACAGCCATTTGTGACAACATGGATGAACCTTGGAACCATCTTATTAAGCAAAATAAGTCGAATGAAAAAACCAAGAATCATATGACCTCACTCATATATGGAATATAAAACTGAAAGTAACAGAGAAACAAAAACTCATGGATAGTAAATAGTTTAGTGGTTACCTGAGGGTAAGGGGAGAAGTGGGTGGGGAAGTAGGGTGGGGCATCAAATACATGGTGATGGAAAGAGAACTGACTCTGGATGGTGGGCACACAATGCAGTTCATAGACAATATAATGTTGAATTTTTACCAACCAATAACACCCCAATAAAATTAACAATTAATTTAAAAAAAGACAAGAGAAAAAGACTTATGTAGGTTCTAAGCATACAATTCTACAGTGCATAATTTATGCGTTGCATTGTATGTTTCTTTTTGTGCTCTCTTATTTTTCTCGTATCTAGGAGCAGAATTTTGGGGCCATAGGATATATTCATTTAAATTTTGTTCCCTTTCATAGAATATATAATAATGCCTGTTTTCTCAAATCTTCACCTACAGTGGATGCAATTGATGTATTATAATACTATATCAATATTTTATTATATTACTGTTTAAGTTAAATTTCTTGATTCATATTGTTTTATGGGATCATTTGATTTACTTCTTATTTTGGTGGACTACTTAACTTTCTGAGCAAAAGTAGGGAAGGGAGGAAATAAATGTTTTGAGTAATCAAATGTCTGAACTATATGACAACACATATATAATTTTAGATGAAATGGAGAAAGTTAAAGAAAAATGCAATTCACCAAAACTGACACAGGAAGAAAGCCTGAACAATTCTGTATCTATTTAAGTAACTGAATCTTTTTGAAATGAAAGAGAGATTTTACTATATATTTTAGGCAGTAATTTTTTTTTTTTAGGATACATGTTTGAAATAGTTTTGACCCAGTTGTCACTTGACTTTTAATACTGTTTACAGTGCTCTCTGACATATAAAAATTTAAAAAAATTATGTTGCATGTGTGAGATATTACTGGTGTTCCAGTAATATTTGTATTTGACTCAGCTCTTCTCCTGGGAAAACAGGTCTGGCTCCTTCAATTTCATCATGGGCACATGACTGTCTTTACCCACTGACATGTAATCAGAAGTGACATGTCACTTTCAGGTGAAAGAATTCGAGTCAGTTTATGACTCTCCATGCTGTTCTCCCCCTGGAGCATTGAGCAAGGAGGTTACATGTTCCAGATGGTACAGCTACCAAACAGGAGAGGGAAGATACAAACAGAGAACAAATGATAAGAGTGCAGATTTAAACCCAGCTGTATGATGAAGCACTTTACATGTAAACATTCAAAAACTGTTACACTGGGTAAAATTCAACTATGTGACGTGTACTAGAGATTTATCTTAAATAGAAGAAACCAGCCAAGTTAAAAATGAAAAGGCAGAAAAGCATATTCAGGGAATTCTTATAGAAAATTGTTGGCATGGATATGCCAATGTTAGATTAGGTGAATATTAAGTCAATAAGTGTTTACTAGAGATAAAGATGGACTTTTCATCATAATTAGAACACAAGACCAGGAAGATTTAATGATTTTTAATTAAAAGAAACCTAGTTACACACCTTAAACAGTATAAATATATAAATATAAATATTTAAAGCCCAAATTGAGTAAAACAAAAGGAAAAATATACAAACACACACTCATCTCAGAAAGTGGTAATAAAAGCAGAAAAAATAGTGAAACCTGAACTTGAAGGGGAATTTATTTCCTTAATTATATTAAATAGAAGAAAAGTTTAAAGTCAGTGACCCACATATCAGTCCTAAGAACTTAGAAAAATAACAACAAAAGTTCAAAGCAGGTGTACAGAAGAAGATAATAAGAACAAAACTGTAAATAAAACCAAAATTTGGGTTTTTAAATAGACTAATGAAATGGATCAACCCTGGAACACTTGGGAGCCGCCATCGAGCCCCAGGCGTCTCCTTATTTAAGTTGAGCCTCCTGGTGGCCTGTATCTTCACCATTGTTCACAAAACCCATTAAGGGTCCGGTCTTTGATTCATTTGGGCCTGAAATGACAGTGTGATCCTGTACATTTGTTCAGGCATCTCTGTGAGTCTGTGGTTTCAGAAAAGGCTTCGGGGAAGACGTGTGTCCACAGGCCGAGCACAGGTTGATTCACAGTGGAAGGCACAGGTAGATCAAAGGAGTGTGAGCCAGTTGAAAAAATAAGTGACGACTGTGAAGGATGGTGCGGTGGGAGTGACAAGATACGAAGTTCATAAGCCAGGACAGGGCCAGATCATAAGAAGCATGGGCCACGCAGAGGGCTCAGGCTGTGGCCTGTGGTGAGAGGGGTGTCTGCGGGGCTGGACAGGAGGGAGACTTGCCCACATTGCTTCTAGAACAAGGTGGTGGCCCTCAGGGTGCTGTGTTGAGGGGAAGCCGGGAGGCCGGTAGGAAGCTCAGGCGACCAGGACCTGCACCAGGAAAATGGTGCTCGGGAGCCCCAGAAGAAACGCTGTGAGCAGGAGAAGCATTTAGGACATGCTGGTTGATGGGGGTGGGGCTTGCAGCAGAGACTAGAATCCAAGCTGAGGGCATGGCTTCTGGCCTGTGGGACAGAATAGATGACACTGCTGTGACTTGAAGGAGAGCACGTCAGAGAAGAAGCAGGTGAAGGAAGCATGTGATTTCTGTTAAGCAGAGAAGGCTTGAGATGCTCCCACAGTGAATCTGTCCAGACGTGGCTGGGCCCTGAGTACCCAGAAAAGCTCAGCGACAAGGGCTGGAGCGAGTGCGTGGGCGTCATCAGCATATCGTTTCTGCTCAAAATATGGGAGTAGATGAGATTGCCCTTGAGGAAGGAATAGAATAAAAAAGGCAGAGAGCTGTTGGGATAAAGCATAATTTCTTTTTAAGATTTATTTTATTGTTTTGAGAGAAGATGAGAGAGACAGAGAGAGAGACAGAGAGAGAGAGAGAGAGAGAAGGGGAGTCTTTGTAGTTGGGGACATCATTAGTTGTGACATAGTTTCATTCCACACAGGTGGATGCGGGGCCGTGTGGGGCAGGAACCGAACCAGGGCCTCGCACATGGGAGGCGAGAACCTTCGCCGCTGAGCCATCCCCGTGGTTACCCGTTGTGCTGCAGTTCAGCACCTGCGTTTGCATAGGCTGGGCCTGGCACCCAAGCCTGGGACCTCAGGATTGCAAGGTGAGTGACCAACCACGGAGCTATCCTGGCGTCTCCCAGGTTAATGTGTAATTTTTATTGAGCACACGTCTGCTCATTCCTGGACTCTTCAGGACTCCAGTTAAGTAAGGTAAACCTATTGTGATCCTTCTGTTTAGAGAATATAGTTATCTTCCGGGATTACTTGGAGAACCAGCATGTTAATATAATGTGATAATATTATCCAGTCTCCACAAGAGGTAATTCATGTCACATGTAATGATGGTACTTTTGCTTGTTCTCATTGTTCTAACGCATAGAAAGTTTGGATAGGCCCAGTGAAGGTGATGAGAAAAGCCTAATACTGTTTTTTCAGTGCTTTCTCTATGCCAAAGATTTCGTGGCAGGGACGAAATCACAGCTATCCTTATGTTTTTATTGCTGTGTACTCAGCCAGCACTCAGGGATTGTTAGGTATATAAAAGAGATTGCCTACGTGAAGTCCTTTATGGGTTTTAGAAGGGAGATCTGTACTGTAAACATAAGCTAAACATTTTTCCTGCTATTAATATTGAGAAATAGAAGTATCTTAGCTTCCTGAAAGTTTTTATTACATAGACACAGCTAAAAACGATTGTCTATTGTCGATTCATCATTTTATGAGTTTTTTGTTGTTGTTGTTAAGTTGGGTTGATTGCTGGCTTTATTAACTCTGTGCTATATTGGATTTTCAGTATGAATTTTCATTTTCATGGGTAATAACGTTTTCCACAAGGCAACAGTTTTCATTTATTACTTAATTTTCACTTCTTGAGCTTTTGTTTCCATTCACATTCTAAAATGAATAAGCTTAATGAGGGCTTCTAGTGACTAAAGATTTCTTATACTTCAACCGTTTGAAAATATACAGAAACATTACTCATCATTTCATCACGATTTTGGATTTGGCTCTCATTTTGGAAAATACTTTGTCACAACAAGAGAGGACATTTCTGCTTTCCCTTTCTTTCTATATAATTTTTTGTTAGAGATGAGAACTTGACACACAGACTATCAGTCATACGTGGAGAGACGTGAGTAGCAGAATGAACTAAAGTTCAGAATGCTGGAATCAAGGTGTTCCACACAGCGGAGCATTTTAATTATAGTGTGATGCCATTATGATTTTCCTACCTTAGGAACTGCTTTCTGACTTCTGCATTTCGGATGATCTTGATATTTCCTCGGCTGGTATTGAGTGCTTTATGTCGTATCCTTGCTTTACCTGGAGGCATTTCTGTGTAGTTCTCAATTGCTCTCCATTATCGAGACCTTTCTTATTGGGAATAAAATTTCTCTTCATTTAAAAATCTAGTGGGTTTAATGCAGTCTTAGCACGGCTTATCACTCAACTACAGCGTTTTGGAGAAAATGTGAATTACACCATGAAACTTCAATGATCATAACGATGGAACACTTGAATTTTCACGTTTTGGTGTCATCAGCGTGTTAACTCTTTCTGCGACGACAGGGTGAGGTGGCGCGGTTGGCCTGTGAAGTGCACAGCGGGCCGGGCTTGACCGCCCATCTGCCCGGTGACGTGGGTGGAGTCCTAGAAATTGTCGGAGTCTCCATTTATCCAACTGTCTAATGAAGGGCGTTAACCTCCTTTCAGCTCTAAATCTCTGATACTAATTTTTGTGTTTGATTTGTTTCCTCTTTTGTCTCCCCACCCCACCCCTGACCCCCACTTCGCACTTCTTTCCTTAACTGTTGGCCACAGTCAAGTCTAACGGTCACCCTGAAGCCAGCACTGTCCCGGCAGACAGAGCGCACACAGCCTGTCGTGGCTGTGGCGTTGGGAATTCACAAAGCCAGCACTGTGGGTGGGAGCTGCCGCATGGACTGCTAAGACAGTGACGATAGGAACATACGCTTACAGCCTGCAATGACAATATTGTTCAGAATTTTATGTCTTAAAAATGGTCTGGACTTTTTGTGACTTTGAGGCCACTGGAGGTTTGTGCAGCCTGGGTTTCTACATAATTGCTATTTGGTCAGTTGACACAACTAGGTATCTTTTGATGAAGGTCTATGAAACGGTGGTTCAGAAAGCTTTAGGGGTCACCAAAAGATTGCGAGTGCTTTAAATGTCAACAAAATGAAAGGACACTGTCATTTTCTCCTGGTATTTATATATATACCTATATAGGTTGGGTTGATACATCTCTACCTGTGCATGGGGGACATTTTGTCTTCTAAGCCCTCTCATCTCTTCAAGATGTTTCTGTTAAAAGGAAGCAAATAATGTTTGAGAATGAGGAGCATGTTTGCAGATGCACTTGTATAATGTTGAAGGAAACACAGGGATTAAATCAAATGCCAGAAACACAGAAGCATTTAAAATAAAGGCAGGGAAAAACTAGTGGTTAATACAAGGAAAGAAAAACAGGGAAGAAAATCCGAATGGGTCAATGTTGGCAGGAGCTGTGTGTAGCTACCTGGTTATTATACTTTATACTGGAAAAGAAAAAAAAATGGAAATATGAAAACTTTTTTGGAAAACTCCATTCCCCTTGTCATCGAAGAACAGAATTTCTAAGCTCGTTGGCTTGTGGGGACGTAGGGATGTCGCATTCTGCATGAAGAACTTGGTTCAGTGAAAATTTCAGCACGCACTGTGTGCCGTGCTAGGGCATGGTGCAAATTCAGTGTGCATCTCAGTTCATTAGCGGGGAAACTCAGGCATCTTAATCATTTTGTGTAAGTCCAGGATTAAGGGGAGCATTGGAATAGGATCGTAAATGTAAAAGTATCGAGAACTGTGTAAATATAGTAATGTGTCAGTCAATATTTTGTAGACAGATCATGTTTGCCATTCCAACTTTATGTGTTTGTGTACCTAATTTACTTTTATTTATACACTGCTTTATATCACCAATACATTCTGGGTCCTTTAGAAGAAAATGGTAAAATGTAAATTTGAATAAAATTAGAATTTGGAAAAATGTAAATGAGAACAGAAAATAGATTTCAGGGGGAAATTGGGTCCCAATTGAGCAGGTCAAATTCACCGAATAATGGTGAAAGTTGAGGCATACATTTGGCTCTGAGTCTCTTGCAGAAAAAGAGGAGGTATTCATGGGCACAAGCCTGATTGTTAATAAGGTGCATTGGGCTTGTTTGAATATGGGATGTGGATAGTTGCTCCTGACATCTGCAAAATAAAAGTTTACTTGGGGCTTCGTAGAGGAGATGCTAAGCAGTGCTGGAATAATGTCCTCTAAACAAACACAAACAACGGATCCTCTAATGATGAAAGGGCTGTTTCTTTTATTGCCCCTCCATAGAACCCAAGGGTGCAATAACACATGGCTGTTTAGGCACAGTAAGGGGACACAGTTTAAATAGGCATTTTTCTGATGATTTTAGTGGATACAGAGATAAAACCGAGATTAACAAAGGTTTTTGTTGTTGTCGTTGTTGTTTGTTTGTTTTTGTTTTTAGCCTACACTGGAGCAACATTTCATCAAGAAATAAATTCATTTTGTAAATATCTGTTGCGTGTCTACTGTAGGCCAGCTATTATGGTAATGCTGGAAGGTGTCTGTGAGCTGGATTATTAAATGTGTGTCACCGTTAGGGGCCTCTTTTACATCTTGTCTACTCAAACATCCGTCCGCCTCGCTGTCATCCTCACTCTAAGCTGATGACCTTGTTGCTTTATCCCCAGAGAAAAGAGAAGCAGTCAGAAGGCATTTATTTTCCCACTACCCGCTCATCTCCTGACCCTCCAGCTTTAACACCATATACTCTGCCATTTCTTTTTCTACGTAGGAGCTATCATATATATAGCGCAGGACATTATTTCAGTAATGGCCCCTTTAATCTTCTACATTAGTCTGTCCCCTCTTTTCTGGATTATTCTTGTCAGTATACAAGCTTGTTGTCATCTTCCCCTTGTAAGACCTTTCCCTCAATATTATGTTGCCTCAGTTCCCACCCATTTCTATGCTCTGTTTATAATAAGAATCCTTGAACTTTTTTTTTAAATGTCCGTTTTCTCCCAATTTGTACTTAAACTCTCATGACACTTTGTCCTCTTCAGTCTACCAAGACTGCTCTTGTCAAGGTGATCAGCATGCTGTCTTCTAAGTTAAAGGCCAGTTCTCCATTCCTGCAGGAGCTCAGCACCTATCTTTTTCCCTGGATGACCATGCCATCCTCATTGCATCACTCCTTTTGCTTGGCTACAAGGGCCCATCCCCTCCTGGTTGTCCTGGAATTCCTTCGGAGCTCCCTTCAGTACCCCTGACTGTTTCGCTATCACTCGGACCCCCAACATGTTGGACTATGCCAGGGCTCACTCTCTATGTCTCCTCTCTTTCCTATCTACAGTCAGCCCCTCAATGATCTCGTGGTTTAACCCTCATGGAGACCAGCAGTTCTCAGTCCTCACTACACATTCATCCTCATGACACGTTCATCCTCACTACCCATTCATTCTCACTACCTCTTAACTCAGTGAGCGCCTGTGAAGACTGTCAGGGGCCCCAAAAAGGCTGAGTTCACTGGTTTGTGATGAGGCCCAAGATTTGAGGCATTTTAGAAGCTCTTCGGCTGATGCCAACGACACCAGACTTGAGAGGAGGCATGTACGTCCAGTGGAGATTGAAAGTCAGTGGGCACAGAAAGAAGAAAGGCCCTGTCCCTTACAAGCACACCCAGCTACTCACGTATGCGTCCCCTCTTTTAAAGATTTATTTTTATTGTTTTTCACAGAGAGAGAGAGAGAGATACAGAGACAGAGACAGAGAGAAGGGGCAGGGCCCAGAGCAGTCTCCACAGTTGCACATCATTGTTTTTCTTTTTCTCCACAGGTGGGCGGGGCTGCACAGGGCAGGAACTGGGCCGGGGTCTTGCCCTGGTGAGAACTGAACTGGGGGCACTCCCCAGTTCAGCATATGGGTCTGCACGGGCCGGGGCCGGGGCTCAGATTCGATCCTCGGTCCCCAGGGCTGCAAAATGAGCGTTTAACCCACTGAGCCATCCCGGCTTCCCCCCATCTTTTAAATAGACCTCTTCACTTCCGTTCACGACATTTGTGCTTTATTGGGCTAACTGAATGCCATCCATCAATGTAATTGAGAGATCAAATTGAGTGAGGAGTAAAGCCATCAGCACTTCTGAGTTCTTTTCACCACTCTTTGCTTTAAATTCCTTGCTCGTAGAAAGATGTATTATTGTTTTTGAATAGTTTTCCTAATTAATGCTTTCATGTGAGAGTAATCGTAAATTAAAAGGCAGAATTTTAGAAGAAAAATTACATTGTAATAGGCTGTGTGCAATATGATTTAATATTGAGCTCTGGGTATGTGTGTAGGCTCTCTCTAGGTGAGAGGTCTACAGATGCTTTATTTTCTTTGAAATAGTTCTGATTTTTCTTAAACACACTACATTAATTAAATACAAAAAGTGACAATTCATGGATATATTTTACTTGAAAAACAAAACCTCATGACATATCATTATGTATGCATTTTACATATTTATAAATGTTTTACGTATTTTTATTTTATATATGTTTTCATACTTCACTTTATATGTTTTTATATACTTGTGCAAATACTTTGCTCACCTTTTGATTCTTAGTGACAGTAGTATTTTCTTAAGTCTTTGGTAAAATGACACAAATAAAGAGATATGGACATGCATTGAAACTCTAATAACACAAATTAAAAGATACCAAGTTGTTGAGGTAAAGTGGTAATTTCCTTTGCTTTTACAAATTTCCTCTGCTTTTGGCACCAAGTTTTCATTAGTTATCATCCCTTTTTAAGTGAAAAACATATTTTCTGTTTTTTAAGATTTATTTTTATTGTTGTTTTTTTTTGACAGAGAGAGAGAGAGACAGGCAGAGAGAGAGAGACAGAGAGAAGGGGGAGGGCCCAGAGCAGTCTCCACAGTTGACAGCATTAGTTTTCCATATAGTTTCACTCCACAGGTGGGTACAGGGCTGCACAGGGCAGGAGCCTCCCACATAGGCCCCGGCAAGATCTGAACTGGGGGCACAACCCAGCTCAGCATATGGGTCCATATGGGCCGGAGCCAGGATTCGGGGCTGCAAAGCAAGCTCTTAACCCTCTGAGCCATCCCAGCTTCCCCCTGAGAATTGTATTTCCTTCAGAGATTAAAATGAAATCACTTATGTAGTTGAACCTGAAGAGCCCCACTTTCAGAGATTTAGCCGGGCTGCACGTCTGCGTGGCAGTCTTGACCATATGTTACTAATATAATTCTGCTCAGCTAACCATCTTTCAGCCTCTGGCAGGCTAATGTGAGGATGAATTGCTTCAGGAATCAAGTTGTCTTAGTGTAATGAAATCAGACAGCATCTTGTCAGTGGCTCTGTCCACACAGCCATCGCCATGTAGCAGAATCATGCAGTCTGGTGGTATTTGGCTCAAAAGAAATCAGAATAAGCCTGACTGAGTCCTACTCTACTTTTCAATGAAACGGCTCCTCCTTTTACAAGTCTCATGCGTGTTTCTGGGACGGCTTGGTCACCGCTGTTGACAATGACCTGAAAGGCTGGGGTGGGAGTGTGTTGCAGGGCATTTCTAGTTCTGTTTGGCAGACCCCACCAGGACCTTGTCTTCCCGTTACTCACACAGAGCTTGTCACGGTGCCTTAAGGAGCTTCCAAATAGCAGGACATGACCTTAGTGGAGCAGGACACATACACAAACGGCCACACATACTGACTTCATATTCATTTGTCTATGAATGAGAAGTGACTGGGTGTAATTACAGCATTTGCTCATTTGGTTATGGCTTATCAGCATTTAGTTCTTGTGTTTGCAGTTGAGTGAACAGGGTTCGATTCCCAGCCCCAGCCTGTGCAACTCATAGGCTGAACTACAGCAAAACTGGTAACTGCTGGAATGGCAGGGTGGCGGAAGTTCTTGCCGTCCATGTGAGAGGCCCCCAGTTTGCTTTCTGTTCCACATGGCCCCATACCCACTTGTGTGGAATGAAACCATGTCACAGCTAATGAAGAACAACCATAGAGACTGCTCTGGGCCCTCCCCCTTCACTCTTTCTCTCTCACCTTCTCTCATACAATAAAATAAATCTTTAAAAAATATTTTCTAAAAAAAGAAAGTGAAAAAGGTGTATTAACAATAAACCCTAGCAGTCCCTTTGAACTTCTTTTCTCACCCTATTTGTAATTCATTATTTCAATTTCAATTTTAAATTATAAATATTGGCTGCCTTTCAAATGAAGTTCATTTGATTAATTGATTGAGGATTGATTGTGATGGATTTATTTCCTAGCCATCCCTTACACTTACAGATTTGTGGTAAGGAGATGAGCCAGAGACACCCATCTGAGAGTCACATTGGAGAGCTCAGGACGCCCTGCTGACCCGTGGAATGGAGCATTCAACTCCAGCCATTTCTGGAGAGTCAGGAACTGTCCTGACCACGTGCTCTTGGCTTTATTGTTTGTTACATAGTGTCTGAACAGAATTGGGCCATCGAATGGAACCATAGCATAAATGCAGCACTGATGGCCCGAGTGGCTGAATCCTGAGAGGACTGTGACATAAAGGTGGCTACCGAGGGAGGAAGTGCTTATTCTACAGCCCAGAGCCACAGAGAGCTGTGTGACACTAAGAAAGGAAGTAGGACAACCTTTAAGTAGGTTACAGGAAGTCCTTCTCAAAGTATAGGCCTCACATGCCTTTTGATCATAGGGTCAGTGTAAATATAAATATTAATAATTCTGTAAGATTTAATCACAGAGGTTTTAAAATGTAGCAGATAAGAGTGGACAGTGACTTTAAAATTGAATGATATGAATCACGTTCCACTGCCAAAAGATTATGCAAAATAAATTACTGAACTTTAAAAGCCTGATACATTAGATTGAACCTCATTGTGATGTCTGTTAATGGACAGTGCAGTTGTATTTGAGTTCAGTTTTTCAAGCATTTTGAATACAAATTTATGTATTCTCTTCTACTATCTTCTACTGAATGCAGAACATCTGGATAGGAAATTCCCAGCCTCAGAAAATATAGCACACTCTCCTAAGGGGAGACGCACCTTAGAAAGTCCACAAAGAATCTATAAAGTATGAACTCCAACCCTGGGGACCACTGCTTGCACCTAATTTTTGAAGTAAATTGCACTTTTATTGAAGACATAGCTTTGATTTTGAGCTACTAATTCTGTAATCATCCTCTTTGTTGACTCTGGAGTATTGTTAGTCTATTCTGGGAGCTGGAATGGCAATTGGTGGTATACTTTGAAAAATAGGAGGAGGTAATGAGGTCTTTTATTATATGATTATGTTCTCTCCTTTCCCATCTAATTTGCTGTCAGGTAATTCCACCTGCATCTCTCCATCTCTTAACAAGGATGAATAGCTGTGCAGTCTGCTTTAGGGGCTTTAATTGTTTGCTAGACTTCACAGATCTTTTCCAACAGTGTGTTCAAAGCTTGAGAGGGCATTCCAATTCTTGGAGAGTTCTGCTCATCTGACTTTTGGAATTAACTCTAATGGTAATATTGCTGCGAAGACCATTATGAAGGTGCCGTCGAAGCCTTGGAAGTGAGTTACAGGCACTAGGAGAGCCATAAGGGAGGGGAGGCAGGGAGGGAGAGCCTGCCACAGAACTGTCCAAATTTTTCATGCTCTTAATTATAATGAAACAGAGTTGTTTTCATTTTTAATTTGCTCCAGTTAAAACCATTCAGCAAACTACTAAATCTTTACCTCATGTCAATGTTGTGATCTCTATACAGAACATAGCATTCATTTTGTCCATCTGGCTTAATAATAATTGGTAGCATATTTCTTTAACAAATGTGTGGTCTTCTCTCCTTCTATAATTTTTCTTATAGTCACCAGAAATCTTCCACACACAAAAAGTACATCTCAAAAGTCTTCCGGATGGTCTGTCCATCCATCTATCCCTCTCTCCCTCCCCAATGAAGTATTCCCTGTAAGTTTCCATTAGCTGCCAGGAATATGCTAATTATGAAGCATGCTGGGAGACAAGAGAAATAATTTAAGGGCAGAAGTGGTTAATGTAAAGAAATGTGGCTGAGAGGAGAGGTAGCAACATAGCCGGACCAAAGAGCACTGTGGAGCATCCCATGACCACCCTTCCCAGGGGCCCATGACTGAATAGTGGAAGAATAGTCTGAACGTTGATGATGGGATAGACATGAGGTTGCTTCCAGGAACCATACAGACCCTTCGGAATAGCTGAGCAATGATGGGTGAAGGGAAGTATTACAGTCAACCAGAAGGCTGAATTTTCTCTTTACATTCTCTTTGTGATTAAAAAAAGAAAACAAATAGGAAAGTTAATTTTGATTTTTTTTTCTGTCACTAACGAGTGATAGCAAGTTCCCCTGCCTGCTTTCTTGAAGAACTGGTGAAGTCAAGGGCAAGGTCAGCTCTCCAGCCGTAGTGAGGAGGGAGGGTACCAGGAGTGGTGAGGGAGGTGCTCGTGGTCTCACCGTGCTCGGTGGGTCTCGTATGTCCTTGGTTCACCTGAGGGGTTACTGTGTAATGACTAGTGTGCAGCCCCCCACCCCCCGGCTTCCACAGTGTGGCGCTCACACCCTTGGTGGCCCCCAACCTAGAGAGGTTTCTGTCTCTGCTCCCAGAAAACCCACGATGGGTTGTTTTGGCCAGTTGTAGTTCACAGTGCTGGAGCAATCCTTCTCAATCCTTTTGATAGTCCTTTGACATGTGTGTGTGTACATATGTGTACATGGGATTGTCATGTGTACACCATGACAGAGGTTGGTTAAATAGTGCTTTGGCACTATTTATCTTCATGTCTGATGCTACTCTTCAAGGCAGGCAGACAGGACGAAAAGAGAATGAAGAGGCTGGAATCCCCTGAGCTCAAGCTGAACTTCCACTAGAACCGATGGAAGTCCACGCCCATTCTTGCTGCCGCTCACCTGGGAGACAAGGAGATCCTGCAGAAGCTGGGCCCTTCCTTCTTCATGCAGTTGAGACACATGCTTGGCTCAGCCACGCTTTATGCCAGTGGGGTGATTCAGCAGATCAACAAAAGCATGATTGTGCTACAGAGTGGTTGTGGCCTTCCTTCCAACCTTCAAAAGCTCTCAGACTCTCCCATGTGGTCCATCCTAACTGGAAACACAACAGAAGGAATTCTGGGAAATGTAGTTCCATATATATATATATATATATATATATATATATGCTGGCATGTCCCAAGGGAACCACACCTGTAAAATTTGTTGTGATGGTGGTGGTGATAGTTACATTGACAGCAGCTCACATTTATTGAATGGATGTTTACTATTTGTTAAGTACAGGGCTCAACCTGATTATTTTATCAAATCCTAACTACAGCCCTGTGAAGTACATTCTATCATATCCACAAATAAAGAAGCTGAGGCACAGAGAGATCTCATACTTCGCCAAGTTGCATACAACTAGCAAGTGGCAAAGCCATGACTATAGCCCAGGTGTTTCTTAAGCAACTGTGTTCAATATATGACCACCACATCATAAGTTTCTTTAGACACATGGATAATTGTCTCGCTCATTAAAATGTCACCTTTCCATTGAAGGGGAAGAGAGAAATAGAGAGGAGAGAGAGAGAGAGACATTAAACATCGACAAGGAAGAATTTCCATATGCCACCTGTCTTTTCAAACAATATTAATAAATTTGAAACATTGAAATCTATCTGACAACTAGTTAAATCGCTCATCTCTAGATAACTAGTGCACCTTTGGCACAAAAGGGCTTCATAATCATTTCCCTTCTCACTACAAATGTTGTCACGATTCTGATACACTCTAAATGTGCCATGTGTATAAGATTAGCCACACCCATGACGTTGTGTAACACATTGTATGCTTTGCTGCATTTGCTTGCTTATGAATAATGCAATGCAGAAGTTCACCGGTGGTGCTGGCTTGTGCACTGACTCTGGAATCCTATCTTTATTCCAGCCAGAGCAGCTGTTGTATCAATGATTGTTTATATATTTTCCCCCCACAAAACACTGTTTTTTAATTAAGAAATAATTTAGTATGGACACTCACTTTTCTGGTAATTTTTTTTTTGCATTGGCTCATGAAAAGTAGCCTTTCAATGTATTTCATTATTGAAAGGCAATCTATAATATACCACGATACTATAAGCTTGATGCATGAGCAACATCTGTATTTTCAACCAGCTGTGTAGCAGTTTCCTCACGCTGCATATTTTTGTAACAGTGTTTTGTTTTGTTTTTTTTTCAATTTCTCAGCAATGTTTTCCAAGTCTTCTAGCAGTATTTGCTGACAAAGGAATAGATTTTATTTTGCTATTGTACTGTTTTCTTGTAGTATGTCAATAATTTTTAATGCATCTAAAAGAGCAACTGTTTCCCAAATTTGTAGATTTTGACTTTTATTTTAAGTAAAAAATGTCAGAAAAGGCTTCCCAGCATTTACCATTATATAAGATCAGTGAAATGTTATAAGGTACTGGATTACCACTGGCTAAAAAACTGAGAAGAGTTTTCATGTTCTTGATATTTAATTTTAAAACGAATTACAGATTATTACCTAACATGTCACAGTATACATTTAGGAGAAGCATATTACAAATGATAAATGGTTTTCTTGATACAATTTTTGTTCTAATTTTTATCAGCCCTAATTATTTTGCCATTGTTCTTAAAGATTTTTTTTAATGTTTTTGACAGAGACAGAAAGAAACAGAGAGAGACAGAGAGAAGGGGGCGGGCACAGAACAGTCCCCATAGTTGTACATCATCAGAGTTTTTAAAATTTTTATTTATTGTTAAATTTATTGGGGTGACACTGATTGATATCAATGACAGTGTTTCCAGGTATACAATTCTACATTACATTGTCTATACACCACCCAGAATCAGCTCACTTTCCATCACCGTGTGTTCAATTCCCCTTCTCTACTCCTCCCACCCATCTCTCCCACCCTCCTCCCTCCTTAACCTCAGTGTCATCAATTTTTGACATGGTTTTGTTCCACACAGATGGGTGGGAACTGTGCAGTGCAGGAACCGAACCAGGGGCCTCCTGCATGGGAAGCTAGTCCCAGTAAGAACCGAGCTGGGAATTACACCCAGTTTAGCACATGGGTTCACTCGGGCTGGGCCAGGACTTGATCCTTGGTCCCTGGGACTGCAAAGCCATCCTGCCTTGCCATCCTGGCTACGCCTACCTTTTTTTTTTAAATTCACAAAAGCAAAGAGCTTCTACTAGGACAATAGAGTGATCACATGTAATCCTTTTTTTTTTTTAATGTTGCTGTTGAATTGTGCGTGCATATTTGTAATATTATCTCCTAAAGGTAGTCACACCCGCTGCTCAAGTATAGGTACCCAAGAAAAAGCCTAAGACTCTCTGGCCAAAGTTGCTCTTGAGAGTACAATGGCCTTCGATTTTCCTTTTTGTAGAGCACAGGGTTTATGCTATGGCCAAACCACTGGAAGTATTTGGATTGACTCTTCTGGGTAAGTTGAGACTCCGTTACATAAGATCACTGTACAAGCCAGTTGGCTTAAGAGAGTGACTTCTTCAATGGAGTCCTTTGACTTGATTCTAATTGGTTTCAGTCTTGGGAATTATAGCTTCAATGCCCGAGTCCAGACATTGGGAATTATTCTGCTTAGAATAGTCACTGTAGTCTCCATGGTGTGTGTGTGTGAGTGTGTGTGTGTGTGTGTATAAATAAAAGGCATCCAAACTGGGAATGAAGAAGTCATATCGTCACTTTTTGCAGATGACATGTTTCATCTGATGACTTTACCAAAAGCTATTAGAAACACTAAACAAGTGCTTGTTCAGGCTTAAAATCTCATTCACCTGAGGCCTCATACTGGACCCAGTCTGGTTTCTCAGTGTACCTCCCGACTCTAGCAGGTCTCTGGACCCAGTCCAGAACTTGAAACGCTTATATAAAGCCTGCAAGAACTCATAATGCAGAAGCTGAGGAGCTGAGATCTCGAATCCAAGGAGAACTTACTCTCAACCTCCAGAGGCCACCAGAAAACAGCGAGCCCAAGGGGCTCAACAGGTACCTCTGTCTGGGTGCTCGTTTCTCCTGGGGCTTTGGGGGTGAGGGCATTCTCCATGGGCTCCTTTTGATCTCTGAGAAGGTAAACTGAGCATATTCAAATTAACAATTTATTTGAGCTAAAACAGATTCGAATTGGCCCGAGTACAATCTGGGAGAGAAAGTTAGAAAGGAGCTCCGAGGAGCTGTACACACTGGTAGGCTTTTCCGGGCCGAGGGGAGCAGGGACAAAGAGCTTCTACGAGGGTGTTATTATAGACTCACCTGTGGGGTCGGCAGGGGTGTCAGGCAGGTGGCCTCACTAGAGCTGACCAGGTAGTTCCTGTTGAAGAGGCCATTCCTGGCAGATCTGCGCTAATTCAATTTTGTTTTGGTGTTGTGGGCCTTACATCAGAAACTCCATCCTTAGCACATGCTATTCATTTTCCTTAGACACTTGGTGATTACCGTTTAAAATCAGTTACCATGAACAACAGTTGAGGAACATAATGTGGGAGATGAGGCTTAGCAACTACTAGCAATAAAAAGACAAAAAATCTTTATTGTTAATGGCAAGCCTCATATGAGGAGAGGTGTATAAATGGTGGCAGAAAAATATGATTTGGGGCTTCTAATAAAAACAGGATTTCATTATGGTGGTCTGAGTCCTATGTTAAACTGTACTCAGCATTAGTGCATGGTATATAATAGTCAATCATTATGTAAAGAGAAAACTATGTACCTTCAGCTCTCAATGGAATTGTTTTAGAAAATATGTGAATGGTTATAATTAGAAAGTTAAAGAGCCTAAAACTTCTGCAGGGTAAGAACTGTTAAAAAAATCATTAGTTGGCAGAAGAGAGAACAAGCAAACATGATACTTGTAAAAGCTAAAAGTGTATTTTGTGGTTGATTAAAAGTAGTACCGTATTTTCCGGCGTATAAGACGACCGAGCGTATGAGACGACTCCCTAATTTTACAGTTAAAACATAGGTTTAGGCCTATATTCGCTGTATAAGACTACAGCCTTGGAAGTGGGGGGTCGTCTTATACAGCGAATATAGGCCTAAACCTATGTTTTAACTGTAAAATTAGGGGGTCGTCTTATACGCCCGGTTGTCTTATATGCCAGAAAATACGGTAGTTACTATTGTGTATAGATCACTCACCTCATTTTTTTTTTTTTTGATTGCAGATGATTTTATTTGCTATTCACTTGGGAAGTGAATTATTGAAGTAGGAAACCCATAAAGTGTGCATATAGTTTTTTAAAACCCTGGATATGGAAGGAGAAATTGGGATTGATGCTTCTTTAGTGAGCAGGCCAGAAGCAATAGAACCAAATATTATTAATCTGTCCTAAAGCGTGCTGCACTTTGGATAACTAACTTTGAAGAATGACCCTCAGGGGCTCCGTATGGTGTGCACCGGGCAGCTGCCTCCATGAAGGTACAGGTGGAAAGTTCAAGGTGCTTGTCAGTGAGAAAGCAAATTCACCTCTACTGGCGCTAGACGTCTCATAAAACTAAGTGATGGGTTTATTTTATCGTAAATAAATGCTTCCATTTCTCCACACACATCAAAAAGTCCTAGGCAAATGGAGGAGCTCACACAAAGGAGCTTCTCACCTAATTGTCTAGTCATGCCAAGCCGGAGGTCTCTGGACTCCATGGGCATTGGCTCAACAAGACCAGCAGAGACAGGAGCAGGTTTCCGGGGGTGAGGACTGTAGTTTCCTCAGAATTTCATTCACGTATTTTCTCCCTTGTGATGGCATCTGACGTCTCAGCATGTAACTGATAGCTGCCAATAACACAAGGGTGCTGTCTTAGGATTCTCATCGCTGCCTTCCCTATGATCATAATCTGATTTCCATTTCTCCATATTCTGTTGTGAACCCATTTTTTAACAAAGATTTTACTCACACTCAGGTGATATTGGTGTTGCAAATTAATGTTGGAAGCTCCAAAATTCTAAATTTTTCACCAGCCGGAGGAAAACATGAGCCCTTCTTCTAAAGGAGAAGAAACAAGGTGAATAACACTTCCTCCACCCCCTCACCCCCCAAACCCAGTCCTGGCCTCATAGACCCAGGAGGGGCTCTGGGATTTTAAGGGGGTGGATTCATCACACAACGGGTGTAGCCCCCAACCAGTCTTAGAATGGAGGCCTCAAAGGGAAAGAGAAATGGAAAGAACAAAACAGTTGCCTGTTTGTTGACTCCCAAAGGTTTAATTTCTTTGTGAGATGTATCTGTATGTGAGTATATCTAAAGTAGGGAAGCTGTGAGGCCAGAAGTAAGCTAGTGTTTGTCTGTCTGTCTCTCTCTGTCTCCCTCCCTCTCTCCCTACCTCTCTGTAAATGGTAGCACAAGAGACAGCTTTTTAGAAGTTGGCGATGCAAATAATTGGTTCATCCTGTAATATTTTATATTTTCAAAGCATCTCAGAACAGCCTCAGGACTATTTTGATGACCTAAGTAAGCATTTTACTTGCTACACCTGCTAGGTCTCTCCACATTCATGAATTCCTTGTGTAGCTTTCTGTCCCCTAACAAATGACATCCACACACTTGAGAATGGCTGAGACCAGTGGTTCTGGGACTGAGCTTGTGTCAGAACGCCTGGGAGGGCTTTGAACTGTAGATTGCTGGGCTCCACCCTCAGTTTGTTTCTCATAGATTGCAAATGGGGCCCGAGAATTGGCACGTCTAAGGTTTCCAGAGGGTGCTGGTGCTGCTTTGAGAGGGGCCCCGCTTGGAGGACCCAGTGGCAGAGAACATTTCCCCTGATCTGACCAAGGTGAGCTTCACACTGGACCATTTCCTCATATTCGGGGGTTTCTCAAACTAGTCACAGTTCCCCACAGCTTCTCTGCCATGTGGTCTGCCTTTGAGGATCTCTGAGCTGAAGTCCTCTCAGGGAAGTCTGACCTCCCAGGATCATCTCTGGGTCTCCCTCTTGCTGTCCTCAGCCCTTGACCACGCAGCTTATTTTAGTTGATGTGAGATCCGTGAGGCTCCTAATTTTATTCTGTTCATTTTTGTTTTCTTATGTTTCCACCACTGAGTTTTGGGCTTTCTTGGAAGAACTGTAATCACTTGTCAGACTCTCAAGTTTTACCTCTGTTTGATCTGTGATGCGGGGGTTGTGAACAAGTGCTTGGGAACCCAGTGGCCTGAGTTCAGGTCTTGGTTTTCTCTGTACCTTTTAGTCCTACTAGGGGTAAGTTACTTAGTGTTTCTGAGCCTGGATTTTCACAGCTGTATATGGATGATGCGAATAATCCTGTTCCTCATAGTTCTGTGGTGCTCAGTGAGCTAACACATGTAAAGTATTTTTAGAACAATATCTGGCAGGTATGTAAGCCACCCATAAATGCGTGACACTACACTATCACTAGACTGCAGTATCCTCAAGGGCCATGACTTGTGTTAAATGCTATCTGTTGAATCAGCGGGGCATCTTCAGCAGGCTTGGGAATGGCCTCAGTAACTTGGATTCAACTAGGAGGAAATTTACAGTTGAACAATTGTCAGCAAGAAATATATCAGCATGGTATTGATTATGTAGTTAAATGTGCAATATTTACCTTTTTAAAAAACAGTCTTTATTTTTTTTTAAGCAGTTCTATATTCATAGAGAAACTGAACAGAAAGAAATCCCATTGTACTCGCTCTCTCTAGCATGTAGTTTCCCCTCTTATTAATACCTTGCATTAGAGGGGTATATGTGATTATGATGAACCAGTATCTATACATTATTATTGTCTATAGTTTACATAAGGGTTCACTGTGTGTGTTGTTCAGTTTTATGGGTTTTGAGAGATGAATTTCATGAATTTAATATCATATCACAGTATTGTACAGAATAATTTTATCACATTAAAAATGACCTTTATTCTACCTATGTATCCTTCCTAACCTCCCCTGAATGCATGGCAATTACTGATTTTTTTACTATCTCTGTAATTTTGCCTTTTCTAGAATTTCACAGTTAGAATCACGTAGGATGAAGCTTTTTCAGCCTGGCTTCTGCCACTTAGCAATGTACAGCAAAGGTTCCCGTGGTTCTGTTCACGGCAGCTCCTTTCTTTTTAACACTGAATACCTTCTATTTTCTGGGTATACTATAGTTTATACATTTGCCTGTTGAAAGACATTTTGGTTACTACAAAAAATTTTTTTTAATATATTTTTATTTATTTATTTTTATTTTTGACAGAGAGAGAGAGAGATACAGAGACAGAGACAGAGAGAGAACTGAACCGGGGGAGCTCCCAGTTCAGCATATGGGTCCACACGGGCCGGGGCCGGGATTCGATCCTCGGTCCCTGGGGCTGCAAAGTGAGCGCTTAACCCGCTGAGCCATCCCGGCTTCCCCCAATTTTTTTTTTATAAGATTTATTTTTATTGTTTTTGACGGAGAGAGAGATACAGAGACAGAGAGAAGGGGAGGCCCAGAACAGTCTCCATAGTTGCACATCATTGGTTTTTCCACATAGTTTCATTCCACAGGTGGGCGGGGGCTG
>PVKE010021701.1:0-26250 GCA_004027555.1 Craseonycteris thonglongyai
TTTCTTGTTTCCTTGCTAGTTGTCAAGCCAGGGCCCTGTCACTCTTTCTAGAGGTCAACTGTGTGCCCTCTCATGTGGCTCCTTTCCTCCATCTTCAAACCAGCACTGCAGGGTGGAGTCCTTTCCATGCTGCGACTCTCTCTGCCACCTTTCTCTACCTTCCTCTTTTGCCACCAGCCCGAGAAAGTACTGTGCTGTTAAGGGTCCTTGTGATTAGATCTGGCTCACGCTGTTAGCCTCCCTTTTAAAAGCTCAGCGGTGCCTTATAACAAAGCACAGTCATGGGAATGTATCACATCACATTCCCTGATTCAGGGTCTTGGGCACGGGAGCACCAGGGCCACAAGGGGCCTAGGGGTGGTTAAGGAGCACAGAGTGGGTGGAAACAAACACCTCAACTCCCGTGAGATCACGGGAAGGCCCTTAGCAGAGGAGTTGCCTAACTGGACTTTTGAAGTATGAATTAGACTTAAGCAGGAAGAGAAAGAGAGGGGAGCTCTTTGGAAACAATAGATGTAAGAGCCCTGTGACAAGCACAACAATCTCTTCTCCCCAGCCTCTAAGCCAGTGCTGAGCACATAAGAGTTCTTCAACAATATTTTCTTGACAAATTAACTGACTGGTTATAAGTTACCATAATGACTAAGTAAGATAATTCTCAGAAAGTACTTAGACTTGTACTTGAAACAAACTAAATGTTTAATATGTCCTAGCTATTATTGTTATGTAATTCTAAATAGAAAACCTCTTACAAATGGATCTGAAATATTTATGCACTCATTTCACAAATATTTATTAAGATCAAACTAAATCCCAGGCCCTAGGAAGACAATGGAGAACAAAGCAGATGACCCTAACCTCATGGGATTTCCTGTTCAATGGGGAAGACAGACAAGCAGAGGGGCAGCTCTACCAAGTGCGCCAAGTGCTACAATGGTCGTGTGCTGCTTGATTCACGTGTCTGGTCTTTGGAAGTTTGTTTCCTTCTTGTTCATCGAATGACTGAGCACAGACATCCTACTTTAGGTCCAACATCCCCTTCCAGTTCCCAGCCCTCCTCATTTATTCTCTGTCTCTAGATTCCTGTTGTCTTGTGGCCACAAGTGCAGGGATACTAGCCCATTCACTCTATGTACAAAGTGCCCAGAGTCATGCCTGGCTCATGGAAACACTCATTGAAACAAATGTTGAATCAATAAGCTCTGAGCTTAGACTCTGGTTTCTTTTTTGGATCAAACCCATCATTCTAGTTTAGTTGATTTTAAATAAACATTTGCATAGCACTTGTTATGTGCCAGTAAGTAAGTAATAAGCAATGCAGCCAAGATTCAAACCCAGACATCTGCTTCACTTGACACAGGTAGATGTGCAGCCTGAAACCTTCCCATCTTTGCACCTCATATGACTGACGACAACACCCAAAACAATCACCACAACCACTTATTGAATATTGTAGCACAGTTCCTGTATTTAATGTGCAGCATGAATTTCTACAACACATGGGGAGTAAGACTTATTATTTTCACTGCAGTCATAAGGATTATGCCTCTCACAGAGTTTAAGTCACTTGCTATGGCGACAGGCCAGCATGTGGCAGACCCAGAATGTAGACCAGTCTGTTTAATTCCAAACCTGGGTTCTTTGGGGGAGGATATAGTGCTTTGACCTGCTGTTTTCATTGAATCAATTGTTTTCTTTTGCAGTGATTGCCCATGTTCGCATCAGTTATACTTTACAAACATTCAGGAGAAAGTCAGCATCTTGGTTAACATGAGCGCAAATACAAGGGGTAGTCAAGAAATTTGCAGAATGAAAGGGAAGAAGGGTAAAAAAAAACCCAACTATTTTTCTCTTTCAATATATTCATCCTTAATCCTAATATAGTTTTCAGATCTTTTAGTAAGTTTATTTATACTCTCAAATAAATGTTTTGTGTTTGCCCTCATATTTCAGCTTGAACCTCTTAGTCTGTAAATTTCTTCCCTCAAAGCTGTTTTTTTTTCTTTCTTTTTTTTTACATTTAGAAACAGATAATAACCAGACAGAGCTAGATCTGGACTGTTGGGAGGGTGGTTTAATGTCTGGAAGCCACAGTTGTGAAGAGTAGCCAACGCAACATTGCTCTTGTGCACGGGAATGCTGTTGTGCAAAAGCAACACCCCTTTGGTCTATTTTCTCCTTCTTCTCTCCTTTACAGATTCTTTTAACTATTTTTGCAGACTAGAATAGTACTCTCAAGTTATTGCGACACCCTTATTCTTGTATTCAATCAGCAGGATACCCTCCATATGCCAAAAATGGTAGCCATGCGTGTTCCAGCTGATTGCAACACCTTGAACTTCTTAGGGAGTGGCGTGCCCTTTTCACGCCATTGCGTGGTTTCCTGCTTTGACTCAAGCTCATAATGATGAACCCAAGTGTCATTTTCAGTAACAATCTGGTTTAAAACTTCATCTTTGTTGTCTCTGCAGAGGTCCAAAAACTGTCATGAACATGCACTGTTGTTTTTAAAGCAGCGTGAGCATTCTCGGTACCCATCTTGCACTGACTTTTGACAACCTTAGATGCTGATGGAGAATATTCAAAGTGGTTGTAGGTGATACTCCCACCATTTCTGCAAGCTGCTTTCTATTCAGTCTGGCATCTTCCACTACAAGTTTTCAACTTTTATGACCATGTCTGAGGAAGGGGCCTCAACAGAGCATCCCAGATGGAGGTCATCTTCAATCTAGTCTCTGTCTTGTTTGAAAAGGCTATACCACCTGTAAACCATGAATTTACCAGGGCAAGAGACTGTATAAACCACTAACATCTCTTTCAAAATGGTTTGAGGTATTTTCCTTTGTTTTGCGAGGAACTTAATGACAGTGCAAAAATTCAATGTTATCCATACTTGGGGTTTTCTTCATGTTTGATGAGATTCTTCAGTGATATTTGAAAAAACATGGACACAAGTAGGCTCAAACTTGGCACATATACAAAGTCACAGAATCAAGCACTAGTACTCCTAACTCTCTGATAAACATTTTGGTTCCATGATTTTCTTGACTGCCCTGATAGAAGCCAGTTCATGATGATGTGTCTGTGATTTAACACAAGGAAAGATTGGTTTCTCTGTGTAAATCAGCTCATGCCTGTCTCTTCTGTGCCCCCATTTCAGGGCTATGGTCTAATTATTGTGACAATGAAAGGCATAATACTTTTCCAGGGCACCATAGGGAGAGCCTGAGTGGCTTTGTCAGCTCACTCTTCATTGATAGATTTCTTCTTAAATCATTTCTCAGTTACAAAGAGAACATTATGAACACACAGATACACCAGTTTTGTAAAACACTGGTTACATACTCCATCTCTGTGAATGCAGCAGCTCCTTAACTAGTGGGTGTCCTGTACAATGAGATGGCGCCCTGGTCACATACTGTGAAATCACAACCATGTCAGATTGCCGTAAGAATTTCTGAAAGTGAACCCTCAATTTCTGTACTTATGCCCTCACCAACCAGAAACCAGTTATTCCCGAGTCCAGCCTTGGATTTGGAATCATAGCTTGGACAGTGATCTTTAGTGCGCGGACTTGAATTCACAATTGGGTTAGAGTCTTTTTATTTTAAGATTTATTTTTATTGTTTTTGACAGAGAGAGAGAGAGAGAGAGAGAGAGAGAGAGAGAGAGAGAGCGCAAAAGAGAGAGAGTAGATAGAAACGGGAGGACCGGAGCAGTCTCCATAGTTGTACATCATCAGTTTTTCTACATAGTTTCATTCCACAGGTGGACATGAGGCTGCACAGGGCAGGAACCGGCCTGGGGTGCCCTGCATGGGAGGCATGCTCAGGGTAGGAGCCAAACCCAGGGCCTCCCACATAGGAGGCTCACCCCGGTAAGAACTGAACTGGAGGCACACCCCAGTTCAACATATGGGTCTGCATGGGCCAGGGCTGGGATTAGATCCTTGGAACCCGGGGTTGCAAGATAAGTGTTCAACTCGCTGAGCCATCCCAGCATCCCCTTGTTTAGAGTCTTATTAGAAACATGTGAAAGGAAGTTACTAAACCTCTCTTAACCTCCTTCGGTTTCTCATCTATAAAATGAGGAACATAGCAATACCTACCTTGATGGGACATAGGTGACGGGGATCCAATGAAATCATTCTTTCAATATTCATTCAATGATCATGTATTGAGTTCCTGTTATGACAGATACTCTTTTAAGCACTGTGGCAAAAGGAGTAAACAAAACAGGCAAAAATACCTGTTGTCATGGAGCTTAGCTTGTGGTGCAATGATCTATATAAAGAAGGTAGCATAGTGTCTAGTAGTAGTCAGCTGTATGCTGTTTGGCAGGTCTCTTTATTTTACTGAGAGTCAGTTTACTAAAAATGAAGGAAAAAAAAAAAAGCCACACACATCATATGATAGTTTTGAAGATCAGGGAGATAGATGGTCACTGGTTGTGATAGTAAGTAAATACAACTCAAAATTAAGTGCAAAACTTCATGTTTGGGGATTTTCGTGTTCAATATTGTGGACTGTCCCTGAGGTTGGGAAATTCAAGGTTGTGGGGAGCTTCCTACCCAGAACAAAGTGGGTATGAAAGCTGAGGGATCTAATGCAGCCTCAGGAACCACATGGGAAGCCAATCTATAAAACTAGATGCATGGCCAACTGAGCCAAAAGAGAAACACATTGAAAGGACTGAAGGGAGATGTCAGACCAAAGAATAGAATGAGGACTTTGGAATCAGGCAGGTAGGAACTAGAAAAGAAGAGACAGCACAGCTTGTGGCAGAAAGTACTGACATGATGGGTTAGAATAGACACCACTTCCAAGAGATATTACCAAGAACACAACCAGGGAACCCAATCTGCAGTCAGGTCCACAGTGTGAGATAAAGCCAGTAGTTCAGGAACTATGAAAAATTAAGAATGGAGCATGAAGCAGAGAACGAATTGTGCTATGAAGCTAGAGTTTATGCTGGATCATTTCTGTTAGCTCCTTCCAATCTGCTCTCTACTATTTTTCATACCATGCTGTGTCCCGGGAGGAAGACCAACACTGTGAGTAAATGGCTCTCTTATCATCTGGTTTCTAAATGACCTCAGCCAATGGAAGGCAGGCAGGAGACCAGAAGGAGGGTGAGGAGGGAGGAGAGTGAGGTCACACAACTTGTTTCTCCAGATTCCGCTTTTCAGGCCACTGTGCGATGGCTGTCTCCCTCAATCTCAGGTCTTTGTCCCTGTTATGCTCTCTGGGTTCTGGCACACTCCCCTTCCCCACCCCACCTTGTACCTTTAGACCTAGAGATATGAGGGAGCCTCACCTACTAGCAGTCCCAGGGTGCTTCTATCCCCTGTGGCTTCCCTACACTGGCTGAAACTTTGTAAACAATCCTATTATTCTAATGAAATGTGCCATCTGTTTTTAGCTGAGGCCCTGACTAGAACCATCAGGGCTTTTGTCCAAATCTCTGTCTTATTGGGTTCTCTTTGATAAACTATGGGTGGGTCAGTCTAATTTAAAGAGACAGGGTTGGGCAGATTTGTAGCAAAGAATCAGAAGGCTGGAGTCAGGAGTAGGAAGTAGTCATGCTGGAGTCTTGGACAATAACCAGGATAGATCCCAGGTTTGGGGGGGAAAAAACCCTAATATTTGACATTGCATTTACTGTATGGCAGGCACTGTTCTAAATGTAATATATTTGTGAACTCCTGTACTCCTCAAAACAATGCTGTTGAGTATGTAGTGCTGCCACCACCATTTTACAAAATGAGAAAACCGAAGACAGGGAGGTCAAGTCACTTGCCTGAGATCACACAACTAGTAAGTGGCTCTAGCTGGGATCTAAACCCAGATAGTACCACTCCAGAGTTGATGGTCCTAACTATGAATCCTCCACTTTCTATAAACATTTGCTGTTCGTTTCTAAGTGCGGGGCCTATCCCTTCCTTGTTTTCCTTTTTAGTCTGAAAATTGTTAATAGCACCCTTTGCACTGACTCCAGCACATTCTGAACCTCAGGTTTCTGACTCAGTTCTTATAGGTTCTAGATTCCTCAAAAGGTTAACCCCCCCAGCTCAAGGTCCTACAGCCAATGAATGGTGGAGGCTATCCTTAATTTCAACTCTTCTAAGCTTTTCTAGTCTATCTCATAATCCTTGGAAGTTTCTATGTGGGCAGGATTGTATCTCTGTCCTTTATTCTTATCACTCCCGTATCCCAGTGCCTAGTTTATAATAATAAAATAATAAACATTTACTGAATGAATGGTTTTGACATATTCTTTCAAATTCAGAGATTGGTAGCGGATATCCAGGAAATCCATATTCCTTTCTTCATACACATTCTTCTTGAATTGGAACTGCCTTTTTGCATCTTTGAGCCCTCTTGGACCCTCTTCCTTTCTTAGAGCCACACACAGAGCAGGAATGATTCTTGCTTTGCAGACCTCATCCGCAAGTCCATTAACTTTCTCAACTAGTGATCACAGGATAGCATTCGCTAGCTTCCCTTTTCTCATATTAGTTATAGAAGTGGTTCTATGCTAATGCCCTTACTACAGTAAGTCATGCCTGGGTTAGAATTTCTGCTCTGTCATTTAAATGTGCATGAATTTCTGAACCTTTTTGTGTCTCTATTTATAAAATGGTTGTAATAGTAGTAGTCACTTCAGAGGGTTGTTGTGAGGATTGCATGAGATAATGCATACTTATCAGCTCAGATCCACCAGGAAGCAGATGTCAGTATACAGAAGTGCCAGAGGCTTGTTAGGGGTCACACCTGGGACATATAAAGGGTGGGGCAGGGGGAGCAGGAGTCATCAGGGAGAGCCTGTAGGCTGTGCTGCAGGTCTGGCACCTGTGAATGGAGAGCAGAAGAAAGCAGGGTTCATCAGGAAGAGCCTCAGATGATGGCTCGTCTCTAAATAAGTCTTGGCCAGGCTGACAGTGTGCTCTGACACCAGAGATGACTTTTGTATTGGTAAGAAATGGCTGGGACCCAGGATCCCACTGTGCTCAGTCTTTGGTTAGAGTGGCCAGGAAGTATAAGTGCCAATGTATGTAAAGTTCTTAGCATAGTGAGTGGCCCCAAGTAAAGCCACAGTGAGAGTTAGCTATTGAGACCATTATTTTGTTAGGAGCCCAAGGAATGGAAACAAGACTTGTTATTTCTTATATTATGTTTAGCTGTGTGCATGCCTATGTTATGAGAAAATATTCACGGGTCCCTTGTTAAAAATATCAAACAGATTTGAGCTACTGCAGTAGGGAAAGAGAACTCACTAGAGGATGGGGCTCAATTCCTAATACATCCAAGACAGCTGGAGATTTATAGCCAACAAGCAGAATGAGGGGGGCCAGTGTATAGAAAATTACTAAGAGAAACCCGATTAGACATTCAAGGTAGGGGGATTCTTAAAAAATTTAACAGGATTCTTGCTGAAGGAAAGTCAGACTTAGATATTTAGGAGGGCGGATGAAGAACTTAACCAAATATCAAGGGTGGGCAATTCCTACCAAACTGACAATAGGATTCTTTGCAAAAACTTTGCTTTGCAAGCCAAGGATGAGGTCCAAAGTCAAGGGCTGCTGGAGAAAAGGGCTCAGAGGACCCTGATTGAAGTTTCATCAAGGAGTCTTTGTCACCTGTCACCTTTCCTAAATAAAAAGCACCTCGGGCAGGAATCGTGGCTGGGCCATCTTTTTACCTACTCTCTGCCCCTTACCCAGTGCCTGGTGCATAATAGGGCTCAGTAAAGACTCATGGAATGTTTGTATGAGTGTATGTGTGTGTGTAAGGAGTTGACTTACTAAAGTGAATCTGATGGTCAGGACCAGCACACTGGGTACCTGGATGACAGCTGTGGACAGCAGGTCACTGTGCCTCTTGAGTCTTTCCATTTGCAACAAGCAGAATCCTCATGGGTCTAAACTTGGGGTTGAACAACTGGGCATTTTGTGTACCTGGGACAGCTGGTGGCCATATGTTTGGGTGGAGATGCTGGCACATGACATATTGTGTGCAGTATGCCCCAAGGAGCTATAGGCACAGGCTCTGCTGAGTCAAGAGAAGGCTAAAGCTCTAACTTCCAACGTCTTTCTAAATTTAACTTGGTTTTAGCAAACAATTCAGAATACCAGAAGATCTGTCTACTTTAGATACTCCTAAACTGTTGTCCTATGGGGGTGATCTTAACTTCCCACATACATTTCTTTGAATGGTATTTCTTTGAATGGTATTTCTTATACCCCAGCTTTATTCTAAATACTCTTTTATATCAAGTTGTATGAAAGAAAAAATTTTCTGTTTAGCTACCTACCTACCCTCAATTTATATATGGAGAAATAGGTATTCATTGAAAGCACAGGCCTTTCCCCCAAAGTCAGACAATAAGTGCATCTAAAATTAGAAATTAGATGCCAAACTCCCGACCCCAGCCCTGTGCCACATTTTCTTTGGATTCTGTGTGTGTGTGTGTGTGTGTGTGTGTGTGTGTGTATGGGAAATGACTAGCTGCTTTGATCAAACTTACTCCAGTAATGGGGCGAGCACATTATTTCGGAAATTGAAGTATTCAAAATAGTTAAGCAAGATCTGAACAGGAATCATCAAGATTCAAATTTCTCCAGTGGTCTGCCAATCCAACAACCCACTTTCTTTATTAGTCTCCAGTGTGAGCTATCCTTCCTGCACTTGTGCTTAGCTGGTAACCTTGAAGTGCATTACTTCTCTGGGCAGTTCCATGTCTGCTCGGGTTCATCTGTACACAGATTTGTGAAGACTCTAGAGCATTTATTGAAGCAGTCATTAACACTTCTGGGACAATTGTGGTCCTTTGTTACAATGGGGAAAGAAGCCTACTCCTCACCACCACCCCATCCCAAGATTAACAAATAGACATGCCTAAAATAAAGAAGGTAGCAAGGGCAAGGGAGAAAGCAATAGATTTGTAGTTGGAAGACCTAGGTTTACATATGTGCCATAGCTTGTATTGGCTCTATCACTCAGGACAAGTTGTTGGAACTACCTGTGTTTTGAATCGATCCCTCATTTATAGAAACCAAAAAAAGCTTTGAGTAAGGCTTACCCCCACCCTTAGCCCCCACCCCTTCCAGTCACCTACAGGAAGGAGGAGCTGGTATCTGGGCATGTGCATAATGCATTTGCAGTGGTATCAGTTGGGAAGAGCTGCTCTATTAAAAAGCAGACATTCCAGAGAATGGGTAACAGGCTAAATATCAAGCATTTCAGGCCCCAGAGTGAAGCTTCTATGGTCTATATAGGCCCTTGCACAGTTTCATCCTAGCTGGGAACAACATAAGATCCATTGTGTAGGGAGCATCTACATCTGCAGCTTGCTTTACATAACATTATCTCAGATCCTGCAAACAACCCTGCAAAGAGACAATATCATCCCCACTTCATGGCTAGAAAAACTAATGCCCAAAGAAGTGCTAAGTCTAAGCTTTTCCTATTATTACCCTTCTTCAACTCAATTCCAGTCTCTCCCATCTCACACTGCATGGCAATTATTCATGCACTCACTTGACCCCTGAGGCATTCTTTGAGGCCGTGCATATAATAAGTGCTCAGTAAAAGCTTGTGAAATAAATGAGGGAAGAAATGCTACCTTTCATTTGGAGATTTGATCAGCAGATCCTGGAATGTGGGGAATGGCTGAGACGCATTTTGGGAATTAGGCCCTTGTTTAGCTGTAGGTGGCAAAGGAGGCTACTTCCCATTGGGTAAGACCCACAGCCAAATGGTCTAGAGATTTCTGCACAGAGGGATGACATAGTAGCAGCAACTCTGGTCCAGGACTAATTGGCAGGTTGTGGAGCTCAGCAGGGGGACCAGATGCTCAAAGCAAGTTGAAGACTAGTTATCCAAAAAGGGGAATCCTTTGAGGCAATGTCAGGGTGACGGGCTGAGTGCATCTGCTTAAATTCCTCCTGCTCAAGACCCAGATCCATTCTAGGATCTGGGGACATACCTAAGCCCATGGGTTATTTATGAGGGGTGGGTGGCCAGGTGCCATCAAATGCTGGTGCCTCTGTGAAGCTCTCCATGAAGGCCAACTCCATCCCCACAGAATTAACCACCTCCTTCCTTTGTGTTCCTGCAGTGACTTGTTTACCAAGTCCCACCCTAATGTGATCCCTGGCCAACTCTGCAGCTCATTTCTTGGCTCTAGCAATGATACTTGCCCCTCCCCCCCACACAGCAAAAACACCTCACCCGCCGAATGCTGCTTCATGCTTTCCTGGTTATGTGTATGCTGTTCTCTCTATCTGGAAGGCCTTTCCCCACTACTCTCTCTCTGGCTAGCTTCCAGGCATCTTCCAAGATTTAACTCTGGCCTAAGGCAGCGAAGGATGACAGCTGTGTGATTCACCAGTGTAATCCAAGCTCCTAGCATGCTACCTGAAATGTAGCAGAAACTTGGGGAATACTGACTGCATCTATGAATGAATGAAACATCCAAGAAACATTTTTCTGATACTCATCCCCCAGTCTGAGTTGGGTGTCCATCCTCTCTGCTTCTGCATCACCCTGTGCTTATCCTCTCAGTTCACTCTATATTAAAAACTGTCTGTGTCTATGTCTAACTCCTCCCCAAACCTCTAGATTCTAACCTTCCCCAGGGAAGGAGCTGGGTTTCATTCATTGTAGGCTCCCAGTGTCTAGTAAAGAGCCCGACATGCAGTGAGTCCTAAATAAATGGTGAATAATAAATAATAAAATTGAACTACATAATTGCTACTCTTCAGACATTGCATTATGATAAATAATTTTCTTTCTTTATTCTTCACTGACTTGGAGCTTCCAATACCCCACATAATGCCTAATAGATACTCTACATAGTTATTATTTGATTTGAAAAATAAACTACCTTGTAGAGTGGAGAAAACAGTTGGATAGTCAGCTTCTGGTTCTGATGTTGTCATAAGGCAAAAGACAAGGAGTCTCTTTGAAACTCAGTCTTCTGATCTGTCAAATGGGCATACAAATTCTCTACAATTTTAATTTAATTTTTCCATAAGTAGGCTTGGGTTATGTAGTTTATTTGGGAGGTGGTCTTGGGAAGCTCAAGTGAGGGAGTAGGGAAAGCAAGGCAGGGAAGAGAGGTAAGTCAACGTCATGTACTTCAAGGATGGGTTGTTGCAGTGGACAGGGTGGGCCCAACCCACTGGAGATGGTCTAAAAACCCTGTAGAACATGCCTCAAAACTATCTCTAGAGATGAGCTGGGAGCTGTGGGTGTTGCTCCATTACCCTCATTCACAATTGGTTGGAAATGGTCCCTGCGAGTTAACTTTTTCCCAGTTCTGCATCCAAGTGAGCTTTACTAGGTGGTGGAGAAACCCTCAGGCAGAGGAGTGGTGAGATGCAGGACTGAGATGACAAGCTGCCCGTGTGCCAGAGATTGACCACCACAGATACATGGTCTTGAAGGTGGGCTGAGGGAGACACAGTAGGGCATGAATAGCCTCTCTTTACCAACTCATAGTGTCCTGCGTTTATCAACCAAATGCTTAGAAGGGAGGATGCCTTGTCAAATTAACACATATTACAAGTGAGGTATTTAAAATGTCTTTTTGTGTATTTTTGTTTGTGTTTTTTTACATTTCAACATCCTCTTCAAAACCACTTGGCCCCTCTCATTGAGCTCCTTTCCCTCCTTCCTCCTCCCCTTTGCATACTATTGTTGAATTAGCTTCATGAAACCCAGCCTGTTTTGCTCCTGAAGGGTCCTTGAGGAACCCACAGAACACTGGTGATACTCATTATTTCTCCAGGAGAATTCGAGGCCTCAACTAATGAGTGCTCACTCAGAGTTCTTCTCTATTTTGGTCAGAGACCCAGTTCCTCCTTTCCTGTCCCATCACCCCCATAGGAGAACCCTGACCTGTTTGTGGGAGCCCGGGGAGGGCTGGTTCTTTTCTCCACAGAGATAGGTCTACAGTGGGGGTGCTCCTCTCACAGATCCTCCACACCTGCAAGTTCTGGAAACCTGAAAAGGTCCTCATTATGAAGCTTTCCTTCTATGTCAGCTCCCTGGCAGTGCCGCTGTGGAATTGGCTTTATAATGAGCTTTCCATGTAGCTTGTGCAAGGAATTCTTTGCACACTGTTGATTTTGAGATACTTCCCCTAGCAAAATCAGCTTCAGTTTTGTAGTATAGAGTTACATTTTCTGGGAACAGAGATGCGGGGAGTGGACTGACCATCTCAAAAGAACTTTATAGGTAATTATGATGACTTGATCTTTTCCAAGAAAAGAAAGTCTTAAATATTCATATGCTTTGATCCATGACTCTATTTCTTGGCATATACTGTAAGGAAATACTCCAATATAATTTACACAATGAGATACTTGTCATAAAAATATGGCTGACAACAGTGGTCAGATCTGGTGATGAGTTAGTCATAATGTGGAGAAATTATGCTATCAAAATGTTCAGAGTAAACAAATGCATGTAAAAAAGAAGACTGAAAGGAAACACAGAAATGATCATTGTTGTGGTGGTAAGTAGGCACTGACCCCAATTCTGCTTGCATATCAGAATTCTCTGAGGAACAAGTGCAAAATACAGGATCCCAGGTTTCATCCTCAGAGTTTAGTAAGTCAGGTGGAGTCCTGGGGTCTCCATTTTTTATCACCTTGCAGTGATTTTAACTCAGTTTACCCATAGAACATTGGGAAGTTACTGTCATTTGGGGAGTTGAAAATCTTTTTTCTATATCACAAGTGTTCTGTACTGTTGCCAAGTGATTTTTACAGTTAGAAAATGCAAGAACACGTATGACTTTAAGTGTCAGCAATATGGAAATGGCTGCCTTCCAATTTTGTAATCTGCTCTTCTTTAGAATTTCTCTTCCGACTTCATAATGATTATTTTAGAGGTTACATATTATGCTGCCTAGTGTATATACTGTAACTCATTAACCAGTCCTTTGCTCTGGAAGAAGTATCACAGGAGGAATGGCTGAAGATATTAGAGATTTTCATTTTAAGAGCAAAGAATCCTAAAAATAGAGTAAGTCTTGAGGAGCAAATTTGTTTCCTGTGGTCCCAGCAGGTAAAACTATAACCAGTGAGTGGAAATTACCATTCAATAAATGAGGACTTTCAAAGCTACACTTGGCACACAGTTGACCAAAATGTTTCAAACAGGGTGTCAGATATTTAAGATTGTTTCTGATTATTGCTGTTGGCTCTAGGGTCGTTCCAGCCCTGATATGTCCTGAAATCGAGATGTCTTCCCCCAACCTACTGCCCACGTACTCAGAATACATTGTTGCTCATACTGAGCAAGACGATTTGCAAGGGTAATATAATCAACATTTTACTAAACTGATTGTGGCTTATTCCAAACAGTGCTTAATTCAAAGCAAATGCTCATCTCCAGCTGAGTTGGGCCCTATTGTTCCTTGGTAATAAATAAATAAATAAACAAATAAACAAACAAACCCAATATATGAAAATTCAAACATAAGCAAACAAATTGGGAGGGGGATGGTAGTTATTTGCAGAACAAAAGGATTCCCACAGGGCTCCTTTAAATATTGAGGTCTCCTGCACATTTGCAGTGTAATTAAATGAACTCAAATGTGGTTATCACCCAACCCTCTGTGATCTCTGAGAAGGCCTTGCTTAGGTCCCTCTTCTCCCCCTGGACTAACCCCTGGTACCTCTACCTAAAGGCTCAGTGCTGCCCTGGGATTTGAGAACTGCCATGCCTTCATGAAGGAAGGATGTGGGACTCCATCTGTCCTCCATGCCTAAGTGTCATGTCGTCTTGCTCTGGTTTGGACTTCATGTTTTGGATTTAGTCTTTTTTTTTTTTTTTTTAAGATTTATTTTTATTGTTTTTGACAGAGAGAGAGAGACAGAGACAGAGAGAGAGAGCCAGAGAGAAGGGGTAGAGCACAGAGCAGTCTCTATAGTTGTACATTAATTTTCAATATAGTTTTATTCCACAGGTGGGCATGGGGCTGCGCGGGGCAGAAACTGGGCCAGGGGCCTCCCGCATGGGACACTTGTCCCAGAGAGAACCAAACTGGGCACCTACACCAGTTCAGCATAAGGGTCACATGGGCCAGAGCCCTGATTCCGTCCTTGGACCCCAGGGCTTCAAGACTCACACTAAACCTGCTGAGTCAACCCGGCTTCCCCTGGGTTTCAGTCTTGATGATGGTGCTTCTGTGTTGGCCTCTGCAGAACCTGACCTCTTCTCCTGCTGATCTGTTTAAGATTGGGCCTGATTTTGTTCTGACCTGTTCTGCTCATTTCCTTATACAGATGCTCCTTGACTTACAGTGGGGTTACATCCTGATAAAGCATCACTGAAATGCATTGAATACACCTATCCTACTGAACACGTCACAGCTTAGCCTAGACCATGTAAATGTGCTCAGAACACTTACCTTATCAGGATATAACCTCATTGTAAGTCAAGGAACATCTATAATTGCCTCTCTCTTCTCACCAGAAGCAGGAGACACAGATGGGCATTTTGTAGACATGATGGGATATGAAAACACAAAGCAAAATATCCACCAAAAAAAAAAAAAAAAAAAGCTAGCAACCCAGGACTGTAGAGCATTGGTTGTTTACCTTTGTGATTGTGGGGCTGATTGGGAGCTTCTGCTACCACCCAGCATCTTAGGAGAGAGTACCATGCCACATGTTGCTAGCCCATGAAAATACCAACATTCAAAGTAGGGTTTCTACTGAATGTGTATCACTTTCACACCATCATAAAGTCTAAAAATTGTAAGTCAGGGACCATCTGTGCTATAATAATATCAGCTAGGGTCTAATCAGGCGTCAACAGGCAGAAATTCAATATGCTGAACTAGTTACAAAAGTGTTAGGGACTGAACGTGGGACGAGTGAGGCACCCTAGAGCTCAATCAGCAAGAGCAGGAAGCAGCTCCAATCCTTAGGGTGGGCTGATGAGCGGGGAGGGAGAAGTGGCTGTTCTCAGAGCCCAGAAGCAGAGTCTGTCCCAAGGGAACTGGAATCCAGGATGGAGGCTACTTGAAGGGAGGGGAGACCACAGAGGGAGAAGACATCAGGTCAGAGCTGGAGTCCTGGATGAGGTCTTCCTGCCCTTCAGGCTTCAGCCTGTACTTATTGACTGAATTCATCTGAAAGTCAGGTAGCAAGGGGTCCTTGGGAATATAATTTGTAGGAGTCATCCTGCAGTAATAAGAACAGAACTGGGGAACAGTAAGGAAGAGATCTGGATGATAACATGCAACAGACCTGCTACAATAACTAAGAAATTAGAATTAGTAAGATGGGTCTGAAGTTGTATGCCAATACCCAGTAGCTGTTTGACTTAGAACAATAAAATTCTTAGCAATTTCTCTAATTGCTAACTTCTTTAGTTTGGAAAAATTATTAATATTATTTATTTTACTAAGCTGTTGTGAAGGTTAAATGACAGAATACATAGACTACAAGCACAATGTCTGGCTCATACACAATATTAAAAATATACTATTATTTCTACACTTTGATTGATTTCCCTGACCCTTGGAATAGGGAAGTGTATAAGTGATTTTCTAGGTGAGACTCAGTTCATATTCATTCTGCTTTTCCTTTGCTTTCCTCTACCCCTCACCCCTCTCTAAAGCCTCCAATTCCTGGATTTGGGCCTCATTAGGTCTCATAACCACCATCCAGTGTTTCTCTTTGCTATTTTATGGTCACTCTTCTCCTTAATGTAGACAATGTTGTTGAGAAAATGGATTTCCTCGCACTAATGGGAATGTGTTAGTCTCTTGTTATTGCTGTGTCCTAGTGCAATGTTTATAATGAAAAGGGATTAATTTTGTGACATTTTCAATGCCATCTGTATTCATCAAAGGCCTACATATGTATCAGTCTCAAAAAATTGTCCCTTAGTTTCAGGGAAGCCAAATTCCCTGATATCCCTACTCTTCGTTTCTCTATCCTTAAGCTGCAGTGTCCTGAACCATAGGATGAGGAGGCCAGACTCTTCCTTGCCCAGCTCCTAAGGTAGTGGTGAGGATTAAATGAGATCATAGAAGGCAAAATAATAATATTAATAAAAGCTAATATTGCCATAATGCTTACTATGTTCTAGGCATATACTCTAGGTCAAGGGTGTCTAATCTTTTGGCTTTCCTGGGCCACATTGAAAGAAGAAGAATTGTCTTGGGCCACATATAACATACTAATGACAGCTGATGAGCTAAAAAAAAAAAAGTGGCAAAAATATCTTAGAATGTTTTAAGAAAGTTTATGAATTTGTTTTGGGCTGCATTCAAAGCTATCTTTGGCCACAGTGGCCCACAGGCCTCAGGTTGGACAAACTTGCACTAGATTATTACCACAACCCTACTAGATAGAAGCTATTATTATCCTCATTTTCCAGGTGAGGAATTTCAGGCATAGTCAGATTAATTATTTTGCCCAAGATTACAGAACTAATAAGTGGTAGAGTCAGAATTTGAACCCAAGGCAGTCTGGGTCCAAAGTCACAAAGAGGTAGTTGTCCCTCTGGGTCTCAGTTTCCTTGTGTGGGCTCTTTCCATTCTAACAATTTATCAGACAATTTAGGTCCCAATGATATACAGAGGAGGGACAAGCAAATGCCCCTAAGGTAAGCTGGAAGTCTCATGTACCTTCTCCCCTTCTCAGAGCTTGAGGTGGACTTGGCTCAACCTACCAGTCTTATAGCTTCTGTGAGTCTAGTTGGTGCTTCTGCAGTGCTCTTGTGAATTCCTGACTTCATTTATTTCATGGTCCCTTCTGAAACTGACACATACCAACCAGAACTCTAAACTCCACCCTTTCCAGGCTTCTGTGGGCATTCCAGTAGTTCCTAGCACTTCATATTTGTTTCCCTGAATATTTCAGTCATGATATGGAATCACATTATGGTGGGTGAAGCCCTCTATCCACAGTTGACCATCAGGTACATTTATTGCACCTTTGTGCAAATTAGGAAAAACCTACCCTGCCAACCCCTGGGACTAAAAAGGACCCCCCTCCCCCCCGGCCCCGGGGCAAACATATGAGGAAAAGCTGCCCTTTCTTTGCTAACACTGGGCCACAGCAAGACCCCAGCTTGACAGGCAGAGTGTAAGTGGGCTGGATCCCTGCCCCTGCCCCTGCAGGGCACAGTGTGCAGAACCATATGCATTAGCCCTGCCTCTGCAATCTTGATCACCCCAGCCCAACTTCCTTGCTTTCTCTCCTTGACAATCTCTTAAAGTGACACCACTTTCCAAAAGCTCAGTTCCAACAACGAAGTTTCTCCACCATACTTTGGGCCTTGAAAACCATATTCCAGAGGCCTCTCTTCCTTCTGAGCAAGCCCCCCTCCCCTGACACATTTTTCTGCATCACCATGAGTCATCAGAGCAGCCACTTCTTTGCCTGCCCTGGTCTGCTCAGTAAATTTTATTTCAAATCGCCACTCTTTTTCCAGGCACCCCATGGGGTTGAACCATAAATGATGCTGAATGTAGGGTAGAAGCAGGAATGCTTGTATTTCATCTTTGAGCCTGGGGGCTAATGCCCCTGTCCCCTGCAGAGAGCTGCTGGCTTCTGCCATCGGGAAGCACATGGCTGGCCAGACCCTGGGTATGAGGCGGACCACGGCAGTCCCAGCAAGCCCAGTATATCACCATCAGTCTTCGGTAGGCAAGAAGACAAATGCGCACATGCTAGAAATTCTGAGCAGTGGTGCTTAATCCTCCTGCAGTAATTATGCTCATCCATCTCTCCCTCTGCCCTCTGAGAAGTCTCAGCAGTGTCTGTCACATGCCATGCACAGTGTCTTTAAGGTGCATGGGCTTGGGCACTATTGCGTTACTATCACAGATTAGAGGCGGCTAAACCAGTCACTTCCTGGTGTGTTAGCTGTGCACCCCTCTCAGTAAGGCCTTTCTGAGGAAGCACCCTGTATATGCATGTTTATTTATGCATTTATTGCATACATGTATCTCTGTACTTACATAAACATATGGATGTAAAAATGAGAAAGTGTCTATTAAAATTAATATAAGTAGAACTTCCAATATGCTTTCCCCACACCCCAGTCAATCATCTTGCATACCTCCTGGGAGGCACACAGCCTCCTCAGACGCATACTGCCTGCAGAAGGAAACCATATCACTTTCTCACTTGGGACTGTGAGAAGGACATACTCTTAGAATCAGTCAGACTGCAGTTCTAATCCTAGCTTCCCCAATCCATGGCTAGGTGATTTTGGATTCGAGTTTGCATCTGTGAAGTGAGCTATGATATTCTGAGCCAAACTGTGTTCTGGATGCTATGGATAGAGGTAGGGTACAGGCCCCTTTGTCAGGAGGTCAGTCCAGACAGGATATCCCCAAATCTGTGACAACTAACTTCAGATAACTCTGCTGGTTGAAGATGCTGATGTCTACGCCTCCCTCTAGACATAAAATCAAAATCTCTTGGAATGAAGCCAGAAAGTCTACATTTTACACATTTCCTAGTGATTTTTTTGTACCTAAAAGTGAGCGAGGTAATCAGAGGGGTAAATAGATGTAGTGACATAGTATCATGTACAGTAAAGTAATGAGAAGTGCTATAAAGTGAATCAATTCTAAAGGGTCTGGGGGTCCGAAGGTGGTGCATCTGCTTCGGACTGGGCAGCTTCCTAGAGAAAGTGATGCCAGGCATTGCTCTTGCTTATTCCAGGCCTGTCTCAATCTCAGGGCCAGGCTTTGGCTTGGGCTGTGCCCCCTATCAAAACATTCATTTGGCTTGTCCCTAGCCCTCTCAGTTTTCCCTCTCTTTCCAGCTTCCCTCAGCATTCCCAGCACGTGTGCAGTGACAGGTCTCATGGGGACTTGCAGAATGCCTGTCCCACTGGCTGCTACCTGCCTGGAGTGATGACAGAGGCAAAGTTTCCTTCAGTAGGACATGGAGCTTGTTCTGTTCCCAAAGCCTGGGGCTATAGTAAAGAGTTTCATGTTGTTAATTTAGTTACCATCTTTTTCTATGTATAAGATGGCACTTTTGTGTAAAAATTGTTAGACCAAAAGTTGGGGGTTGTCCTATACACAAGAGTAACCTGTGTATTGATTTCTTAATGTTGTGTTAGAAATATATGTGTATCCTTATACATGGGGGCATCGTATACATGGAAAAATACTATATACCCTACCTCATGCCAACACAGGATTTGAAGTGTCTTCAATAGATACAAATAATACAAGTCAAAAGATGAGATAAATGAACAAAGATGGACAAAGAAACAATAATGGTATGAAAATAAGATGAGGACAACTGTGCAATCAGTAAACAAACTGTATAACATATGACCCAGGACAGATGTTAGAGTAGACATAAATTTGGCTTTGAGCCTCATAGTAGCCAGCACAAACAGGGAAAGGGATATTAGTTTTATAATATTCATAGTATTCATTTGAGCAAGTTGAAAAGGTTGCCAAGGAGGACAACTTTTCTTAGAACTGTCATGAAGATGTAAAATGTCCAATGTACAATGGAGGGAATAGCAGCCTCAACACCCTCCCAGCAATTAGTATTCCACGTAATTCTTTAATTCTTTCAATGTGTAATATATATTTAATAAAATATTTTACTCGAAGGCACTTTGAGTGCCATCTGTTCTACCTGACAATGGTAGATTTCTTCCAATTTCCCACTATACCAACATTCCTTCTCAGCTCATCCTTTTCCAGACTTGAATATTTCCGAATAGTCTGACAATAGCTCAACCCTAAAACATTGTTCAATCATGTACTTTCTCAAATATCTTCCTTATGAAGTCATACCATCCCCCAAGACCTACTTCAGATCTCACCCTCATAGGAAGCCTTCTCTGAGCCAACCGGTCAGATATACTTTCTTTCCCACCATGCTTCTCAATTCCTTGGCTGGAATTTCCATTTTAACATTTATTGTAATGTAATCCACAGTGAACCAGCATGTGTCTGAGCATACTCATTAGGTATGTCTGTCCCATTCTCTTTACTCTTTATATCTCCTGAATACAGCAGGAGTAGAACAAAGGCCGCTCTGGAACCAAGTTTAGAAGCCCTCATGAGCACTTGCTCGGTGCTAGGCATTGTCTTGTTGGGTCAAGGGAGTCCTGATATGAGGAAGACCTAGTTATTACCCATAAGTCACTGCAACAGCCCACCAGGCCATGGGCTCTTCAGAGGCAGGGAATATTTGTACACATCACTGAACCTTCAGAGCTTGCTATTCATTTGAATGGGAAGCAACCTACCCAAATAACACAAAGTGACAGGTCACTGAAAACACTTATTTTAGCTTCCATTTTCTCTTCCAAATCACAAATGTTCTCACTTAATTCTCACAACTTTGAGATAGTCATTGGTAACCCTATTTTACAGACAAAGAAGCTTAAATGCTCATCTTATATTTTTTCATTCTTGTATGTTTCCTTCACCTCTGTGTCCTTAAGACCATGCACAATACTTGACACATAATAACTGCTTAATAACTATTTCTTAGCTCAAATGGAATTGAGTTGAATAGAACTAACCCATGTAGGGGTTGAATTAAAATTTCCCTTTAGCAACTTGCTGCTTATGCTATGAATGGATATTTTAAGAATTAATTTTACAGGATTTATATAGATAAGTAACTTTTTCAGAAGTTCAAATTGCCTCAGACAGCTGGGAAGTTATCCCACAGTCAAAGATGGTTAAATCCTATGTGATGAAATTCCACCGCATCTCTCCAGTATGACATCATTGATCTATTAGTAGAACTCGGATAAATTAGGAGGCTGTCAGCTGCTTGAGTCTAGGGGCTTTAGACTAGATTCTAGCATCTGGCAAGATAGACAACATTAAAGGACGCAGCCATGAGTAAGAAAAAGGAAGAAGGCAGGCTGACTCACACAGGAAGTAAACCACCATAGGGAGCAGGGATCTATGGGTGTGGGCCCCACTCTCACCAAGGTGTTCTGCTAGGACTCAAACAGCTTCAAGCTCAAAGAGGGCTCTAGAGTGGCATGGCTGGCTGAGGGCCAGTCTGCCCCAACAGGTCCTTCTTGGATGTTCTCGAACCCCCCCACCCACCCACCCACCCCGGAGCATTCCTAGTGTAGCATTCCCAAGATGTGTTGTTTGGGTCTTTCTAAGACTGACCATCTTGTAAAAAAAAAAAAAAGATGAGGCAGTTCAACAGAAGGAATGGTGCTTATTGTTTCTACCTACTGGTCTGTCTGGTACCTTCCAATAGCCCTCGGTGGTATTTGGCTCAAGCTCTGGGTGCCCTCCTCTGTGCTGCAAAGCTGGACTCTGCAGCCTGCAGCTGAGTCATTTAAGGGTTACCCTGCTGATGCCAGGCTCTCCTATGGTTTTCCAGGGGTGAGAGGCAGGAGGGATTATGAGAACGAGTTTCTACATCACCGTGTAGGCATTATTTATACTCCATTTGGTTATTTTCTCCTCATGTAACAGTTGCCATCCCTCTTGGGGCTTTCTGAGGCTGCTTCGGTAAGTGGTATTTTCTATTTGGATTTTCCTTAGCTTGACTGAGGATTTGCAGAAAGAAAAACAAAAACAAATGGAATCAAAATGCACAAACTCATTGGAATACAGGGGGTTGATAAGAAGCTGGACTAAGAAAGCTGGTGTCCAAGACGAAGGTTTTGGCCTCAGGCCTACCAGACTGCTCTGGTCACCAGCTGATGTCCTGACAGTATGTGTGTAGTTTAGCCAAACGGAAGCCATGACTTCTGCCTAATTACCAAATGTAGTGACTTTTTTTTTCTTTTGCCTATCAAAGAATTTTATATCTCACCCTGTTCACTACTCATACATCGTGCAATGGGCATGTCCTGAGACGCAGCAACAGCCGGGAGCCTTGGCCTTGAGCCTCTGCTTTACGCTCACCTCTTGTGCAGGCTTATGCAGGACACGACCTCCCTGGGTCTCCATTCAACCATTCTCAAGTGTAGATGTTAGAATGGGCTCGCAGGGAAAGCAGGCAGTACGTCTGCTTGTTCATTTCCACATCCATAGTGCCAGGCACAGGGCCTGACACCTAATAGGTGTTCAGAATATTTGTTGAATAAATAGATTGTGGAGTACATTAGGTTAGGCGACGCGATCTCTAATATTCTAACGTGATCCACTGATCTTTTCATGTCCTCACTTGAGAATTTTCTCTACCTCTTGGTGGTGTATTCCATTAAATATTCTGCTGTAGGGTTTCTAGAATCTATGCTGGAATCGCAGGTTGTAGGTAACATTCCATTTTCCAAGCCCTGAGAGGGTGCTGTGTCTGCAATTCTGTAGCACCAGTACTAACTGCTGTCTCCACAGTCAGTGTACCATCTTATCCTCATTCCTGATTACTTGTCCTTGCCCCTCCCTAGTTATGAACACATTGAGCATGGGTTCATTCTTGTTTCTGCATCCTCAGTGTTCAGCACAATGCCTATGCATTGAATGGAATTGGTGAACTATTATTTGCCTTCTTTAAGCAATTATTTTTCATCATCCTCATAATGCTGGAGAGGTTCTAATAATAGTTTTGAAGTTCAGACTAGACTTTCACTATTGTGTGTATCTCTGTCTCTTTCTGGTTTTCTCTATGCATCTGTTCATCTTTTGCTCTTATTGGCATAATACAATAGTCAACAACATGGATTCTAGATTTATATTTCTTGACTTTGAATCTCACCTCTGCATTGTGACCCTGGGACATCAATAACTTTTCTATATTTCAGGTTTCCCATATGAACACTGGAATACTAACACTACTTATCTCATACAGCTGTTATGACTGTTAAAAGAGGTTGCACATAATAAAGCATTTGCCACATAGTAAGCACTCAATAAATATTAGTTAATATAATTGCTATTGTTATTCATCATGTGGGGTGCTCACTGTTTGTTGTTTTGAACTACAAAAAAAAACCCAAAAAAACAAAAAAACAAACAACAACCCACAAAACCCAAAAACAAAAAACAAACAAACAAAAAACTATCCTGTTCTCACAAAGCTTACATTAAAGATTTATTTTACTGCTTTGACAGTAGGTAAGAGAGACAGAGAACAGAGCAGTCTCCATAGCTGTACATTGTTAGTTGAGGCATAGGTTCATTCCATATGGATGGATCTGGGGCCACGAGGGGCAGGAACTGAACTGGGGGGCCCCCACATGGGAGGCAAGAACCTTTGCTGCTGAGCCATCATGGTGATTACCAGTTGGGCCACAGTACAGCATATGGGTTTGTATGTGTTGGGGCAGGGAATCAAAACCTCGTGACTGCAAGGCAAGCGCTCAACCACTGAGCTATCCCAGCATCCCCCTGAGGCTTACATGATAGTGAGTCAGTCCCTGGATTTTGATTTTCCTATGAGAGATAGCTCTTTAAGTTTTAGTGGCCACTTATACCTTAGTATAGATCATATAATGGATCCTTTCTGTAGAGGAAGTTCAGATTGTGGTAGGGAGCTACATTAGGCCATAAGGCACCTATCTTGAGGTGAGAAAGAGGAAGAGAAGAGAAAGCTGTGTGATTCAGGAAACAAGCCACCAGTTACATGATTGTACTGTGCCTCCCCCACCTCCAGGCCAGGGTCAGTAAGTTTAATTCACTGGTTTTTGTGAGCAGCCACAAGGCATATCCCATCAATTTCTTGTTCTCGGCATCTTGAGAGTGACTCAGACTATTAGCCTTGTATGATTACAGCATCTGTATTATGATATTGAGGACATGTTGCTGCTACAATTTATTCCCTTTATTTAGTCCACTTTATCTCACTCAGCATATCACTCAGCGGCTGTTTGAGAAAACACTGGTGATGGACAATTTCTCTTTCTCTCGCCTCTCTTGATTTTCCTTCTCTCTGCCCTTCTGCCTTGTTGATGTCTTGTTTAAAGGGAGATTTGTGGATCTCCTGGTTTCCTCTACATTGGCTGACCCTCAGGTCTGCAGCTCTCAGCAATGCGGCAGCTCTCCATGGTGCTGAAAACACGCACGTGGTTTGAGCTCTGCAGTCGCAGTGAAGGGAGACTGGATCCTCACATGCAGCAGCCTGCAAAAGAACACTGCCCAGTCCCTTTTATTTCAACCAAAAAAGACGTGAGACACAGAAATGAATAATGATTACCCTAGGATGGTATACATCCTTTGTGAGGTCAGAAGGCAGCTTTTCCGGAGACATATCGGGAGGTGCAGAAACAAACTAAAAAACTCGTTCACTTCCTTGGCCCTCATTATTCCCATCTGTAAAATGGGGCAATGCCAAAATTTTTTTTAACAATTACTGTGACATAGATTAGACAATGCATATAAAGTCCTTAACATATTGCCGGTCTCATGTCTACTTCTCTGTCCTCATCTCCTGCTGCTTCCTGTCTGACATGTTGTACTTTAGTAACATGTCCTCCTTATGGTCCTCCTTCCCCACATCATGCTGCCTTATGCCTTGCTTATATTGTTTCTACTGCTCATGCTGCCCTGACAAGTTCTTCTCTGCCTTTATAACACCCACACTTTGCTCACGGTTATGATCAGCTGACATCTCCTCTGCTTCTCCCAGGCCCTCCTCTAATGTGGATTAGCTATTGCTTCTGGTTGTTTTTATGTTACTCTATGTATATCACTTCACATGTATCTCTATCAAAACCTCTACCACATGATCATGACTATGTTGGTGTTTCTGACTTACTAGACTATAAGCTTCCCCAGGGGCCACATGTCATTCATGACCTCTAGCACAATGCATGTCACCAAGCGGGGTGCTCATTGTTTGCTGTTTGAACTGAACGTGATAGGGACTTAAAACATGTGTGTTCCTTCCTCATTCCCAATCCAGGGCTCTCTTCCTATATTGTGCTGTCTCTAGCTTGTTGGAAAGCTTTCATGTTGGCTACTATTGTGAATATCTTCACTTGTTAATATCACATACTTGTAGGGATTACTCAGTTTTCTGTGGGTCATCCTTTGAGTGTACTGGACTCATACCAAGATGGTTTGTCTTATTGTCTTTGGCAGAGATTCTTAAACTGGAGAATTCACATAAGCCATAAATTAGATTCAGAGGGGAGAGGGCACCTGCCTCCATGAATTAGCTACAATATCATCATAGTCTGGTTTCCAAGAATCCTAAGCTAATTCTAAATCATCACAAGACTTCTATTTAATATCCGTTGGCAAGAACAGCTGCTCTTATTTTAGGAAAATTAATTGCCTTTTAAATTGTTCTAGAAGCTTACATCTATTTTGATAATTTAGTAGAGGTAAATATTCAAAACTTTTAATATCTAGCCCATGAAAGCCCACACTCTAATGATTTCCCTCAGACTTTGAATTCACCCATTACCTGACTCTTGGTGACATCACTAGAGACCATGTTATTATTAGGGAAAGAATTAGAATCTAAACCACGGCACTGAGATTCTGTTTCTGCTCTGATAATTTACAATGTTGATCTCGAGCAAGACATTACACATCATTTAGCCTCTGTTCAGCCATTGACAAAATGAACATAATTGCAACAATCTTGATTCCTTTATTAAAGATGCTAAGGGGATACTCTAAATTAATGCAAGAGTACTGTGAAAAGTATAAAATTCTGTACACATCCAGACACAATAAAAAGGGTGATAAAATTAGTAACTGGTAATTGGAAAGAGAAAGGGACTATATCAAACTAAAAAGCTTCTGCACAGCAAAGAAAACCATTAATAAAGCAAAGAGGCAACCAACCCACTGGAAGAAAATATTTGCAAATAATGCCTCTGATAAGGAGCTAGTATCTAAAATATATAAATAACTAGTACAACGCAACAACAAAAACCAAACAATCCAATTGAAAAATGAGCAGATGACCTGAACAGACACTTCACCTATGAAAACATACAAATGGCCAACATACATGTAACAAAAATGCTTAACTTCACTAGCCATTAGGGAAATGCAGATCAAAACTACAATGAAATACCACCTCACACCTATTGGAATGGCTATTATCAACAAGACAAGAAACAACAAGTGCTGGAGAGGCTGTGGAGAAAACGGAACCCTCATACACTGCTGGTGGGAATGCAAATTGGTACAACCACTATGGAGGACAGTATGGAGGTTCCTCAGAAAATTGAGAATGGAGCTACCGTATAACCCAGCCATCCTCCTGAGAGACCACCAAGGAAGAACTGCCCAGCTGAGCTCAGTTAACCATAGCACTGTGAGAGATCAAAAAAAAAAAAAAAAAAAAAAAAAAAA
>PVKE010021702.1:0-22500 GCA_004027555.1 Craseonycteris thonglongyai
AAAAAAAAAAAAAAAAAAAAAAAAAAAAAAAAAAAAAAAAAAAAAAAAAAAAAAAAAAAAGAAAAAAAAAAAAGTATTTGTTGAATGAACAAGAAAGAAAGAGGGAAGAGAGGAAACTTCTGAGTGCTTTTCTCTTTCTTTCTTTCTTTCTTTCTTTCTTTCTCTCTTTCTTACTTTCACTTGTAGAAAAGTATCTACTTCTGAAACTCCTTAGGCTGTGCGAACAGACCTCTCTCTTGGGCTCAATTATGGAGTCCACGGTTAGTTAGAAGGAAGCAGGTAAGAGCAAGCAAGGATCGGGGAGGCTCCAGGCATCGATAGCTGTCCAGGGAGGTAGTGTGGAAGTGGCTGGGCAGGGAAAACAGGGCAGATATAGCAAAATGCCTCCAGAAATTATTCCAGGAACCACTCAGGGAGGTGCCAGTCTGACCAAACCTGCCTCTTGTAGCCTAGGCCCCACCCCGCAGGGCTTTCTCTGTGAATATAAGCAGCTAGCCCTGACTCCAAAGTCAGGGAAGTGAGCAGCAGAGACCCCAGGGCGTCTGTCCAGCAGGAGCCATGTGGCTCATGTCTTCAAGCCAGTTCCCAAATACACCCTGTAGCTGACACGTCTAACGAAGCAGAGAGGGCTGCCTTGAGCAGACCATTTTTTAGGACACATTTGCATAAACGCCTGTTTTAGACATTAACGAGCGGCCACTGGGCACTCTTCCCAACTTCACCAACACGTCACTTCCCAGCTTCCTAACCTGGGGGTCATGTTTTCTGTTTATTGTTCGTTGGTGGTGTTTTGTTTTGTTTTGTTTTTTGAAGGTGTCGAATATAGACAAAAGTAGAAAACCTCCTAGGACACACTCCCGTGGACTCACCCTAGCTGCAGCAATTGGCCTCTAACGGTGGGTCTTGTCTCACCAACACCCCACCCTCCCCCTACCCTCCTCCTTACATCTGATGATCCTGAATCAAATCCCACGCATTGCATCATTTCACACATGAACATTTCAGTGTTTATTTTCACACATAAGGACTGTGTGGGGCAAGAATAGAATTGAGGAGCAACTGGTAACGGCTGGGATGGTGGTGAAGGTTCTCACCTCCCATGCGGGAGGCCCCCAGTTCAGTTCCCACCCTGTGAGGCCCCACATCCACCTGTGTGGAATGAAACCACGTCACAACTAGTGATGTACAACTAGGGACACTGCTCTGGGCCCTCCCCCCTTCTCTCTCTTTCCTTCTCTTTCTCACCTGCTCTCAAAAGCCATAAAATAAATAAAAATTTTAAAGACTTAAAAAAAACAAAAAGAATTGTAGGAGGACAAGACAAGAAGAACTGAAATAACCAGCGCATGAATGAGTGGAAAAGAATTTGCAGTGGCCATGTACCTATCAAATTTGTCTCCTGAGTCTACCTCCCTCCCTCCCACAACAACCTCACTCTTCTATTCCCCGTCTCCTTCTCAGTCCATTCTTCACCTATCTGACCAGTCTCATTCTTGCCATTCCCATATGCCCCCTAAATCATTTCTCTGAGCTCCCTATAAACTTTAATTCTCTCTTCCTTTGGGGCTAGGCATTATTTCTTAGAGCCTGTCAAGCCCAAGTTTATAACCTGACCCCTTCCACAGAAACCATTCCACCCCACAGATATAAATCTGCCATCATGAAATAAAGATTTAGATTTCAGTCCGGCCATCTTCTTCTTCTTTCCCGACTACTTTGTAATTTAGGTGAATCCTCATAACGATGTATGACGCCCTGATGTGTTTGTTGTTCCGCGTGGTCTAGGGAGCGCTAGACATTTTATAAATAGCCCACTTGGTTTGTGCGGCCTCTTGAACTCCCCCAGATGTCAGGAAACCCGTTAAAATAATTTCTGAGCACCTGAACCCGGGATCACCTCAGGCCTCAAGCCCAGGCCTTTGCCAATCAGGGAGCAGAGCGGGGAGTTTCCTATTCTCCCGTTTTTGAAGCTTTCTTGTGTTGATATTGCTCGGCTCCATATTCTTCGGCTACAGAACATGAGATCACTGTGCAGACATCGGACAACGGCTTTTCTTCCTCGTCCCCAGGTGACTGGGGAATGGATGGGGCATCTGCGTTTGCCGCTGCTCCTCATTTTCCAGGACTTTCTATCACCACCTCAACTTCACCTCATGCCCAACACCAAGAAAGGCGGGGGTGGGGAGAGAGCAGGCGAGTGTGTCCTTGGTCGTTTACGCCGCTTCTCGTTTCTTTTCTGTGCAGTGTGTGTACACTTCCCAGTCAGGTGTAGCCGTTGGGCAATAATTCCCTCAAATATTTATGGAGTGTCTTCAGTGCACAGGCACTGGGCAGCCGCAAATCAAAGCCTGCGGTCACATCGGGGGAGGGGGCCGTCACAGAACAGCTCATTACTCCGTCGATGATCCGATTACAATTGTGAGCAGTGTTAGATGGGAAAGGGGGTGATGATGCAGCCATGTCTCTGTGAAGAAATGACTCTGAACTCAGGAGCCATTACAGCAGCAAAGTAGCCAGAGGAGGAAACCAAAGAGCTGAAAGAGGGAATCAGGGGGAAGCTGGGATGGCTCCGCGGGTTAAGCGCTCACTTTGCAGGCCTGGGAACCGAGGATTGAATCCCGGCCCCGGCCCGTGTGGCCCCATGTGCTGAACTGGGGTGGGCTTCCCATGCAGGAGGCCCCCAGCCCAGTCCCCTCCCTGCACGGCCCCTGCCCACCTGTGTGGAACAAAACCATGTAGAAAATTGATGACGGACAACTATAAAGACTGTTCTGGGCCCTTCCCCTTCTCTCCATCTCTGTCTCTCTCTGTCAAAAACAATAAAATAAATCTTTAAAAAGCTGGCCTACATATATCAGATCCTCTCCCATCCGGCTCCCTGGGCCAGAAGATGGGACCCCGGTGGACGACAAGGCCCAGCCCCCTTGCGGTCCAGACTCCAGCGGAAGTCAGCCCCTGGGAAGCAGCAGAGGGAAGAGGAGCGTGAGTGTGGCCGCTGATGACTGGCGCTGGCCACTGTCAGGCACCCGGACTGGCTCTGCCCTCAACCAAAGGCGGCTCTCCTGGGCGGAGCTCCCCGTGCAGCTGTCCTCCCTGGTGGCAGGAGGTGCTCCCTCAGGCCCCGGAGGAGTGTGGGCCCCTAGCACGGCTCAGCCCCTGGGCTCGGCGCTCTGCCTTCTCACTCGCCCTTCCCTCCATCTCTTCGTTGTACCCAGCACCTTCACGGAACGGTCCAAAGCACCTCGGCCTTCCCAGACCCGACCCGCACTCGGTACCAGAGAACCCTCAGCACTCTGCCCCCTCAGAGACCACCACGGGCCTCGTTTGCCTTTTATCTCTTTGGCAGGTTTTGATTCAGACGCCCTGGCGACGAAACTGTGTCGGGCCTCAAACAAGCGCGGAGTTAAGGACAGACCCACGGGGTGGTGTGCGCTCCCCCTTCCCCACGGGCGCTGCCCCCCACCCCCGGGCCTCCAGCCACGTGGGGCCCCCCGCTGCTCCCTGAACACTGAGGCACCCTCGGCTTCACAGTCCCGGCTCCCTCTGTCCGTAATATTCTGTCCCCGCAGAAACCCACGTGGCCCACTCCCTGGCCAGCCGGTGACCTTTCCGTCAAATGTCACCTTTTCAGCTGCGCTTTCCTCCAGCTATAACATTCTCATACACCTTCTAAGAGCGTCTTGTTTATTGATCACACACCCTTGCACAAAACGCTCCACAATATGTTCCATAAAGGCGAGGATTTTTGTCTTTCGCTCCCAAGTATACCGCTACTGGCCAGAACAGACCCTCACGCGCGACCGGGTGAACAACCGCAATCCTGGTTCCAGAGAGAGCAGCGAAGTAGAAGGGACTCCACGCCAGCGACCCAACTTCTGCTCGGTCTCCAAAGGCGGCCACTTCCTGCCAATTCCCGCGGGCTGTGAGCGTCTCTGGCCACCCACAGCTGCCTGCGGAACAGAGAACCCACGCTCTGTGGAGCCACGTCTGCAGTGGCCGCATTCGTGGGAGCTGACACGTCGCTCCTGCCCGTCTCCTTTCCAGAAGCTGAAGAATGCCCTGGAATAATAAAGCTTTCCTTCCTCTGGGAAGACGGCCTCATGGACCCCGGAGTTAAGAGCTAACGCTGAGCGGATATATTTGTTCACAATTTGTCCTTTTGGAACCTCCTACTTCACGCTCGGCATTGCGCCCGAAGCTGAGAAAGCAAAGATGAAGAACACGAGGTCTTCCCCCTCCCAGTGCTCCAACACGCCACGCGGGACTTCCTTGAGTAAAGAGATGAGAGAAACGTCTTTGTTTCTGTCATGGACAATCCAGGCTTTGCCACCTCCGGCCAAGGCAGAATCATGAAACACGTGGAGAAACTTTCCACACGCCTTGACCCTGAAGCCATAGGCTCTGAGAAGTCAGAGGAGTGGTTCTTCCCAACATCTGAGACCCAGAGAGAGAAATCGCAGAGGCCAGGCCAGTTCCTGCCTCATCCGGGGACAGCAAGGTCCGTGAACACCCTAAGGCAGGGACAGAACCAAACCGTTCCTCAGGCCCGGTTCCTGCAGAGTCCCTGGCAAAGAAATCTTTGCTAAGTGAGGGAATAAATGAACAAGCCAGAAAAAGTACAGGAGATAAAGGTAATAGCTGATGAAAGCCACAGGTGGGACAAATTGCATGTATATGCATATTTTCCATCCCTCCTAAACGCCAACATTCGCTCTCCCAGGGCCCACGCGTCTTCTGAATGTCCACTAAAGATGAGAGAGAGAGAGAACAAATCAGTAAATTTAGTCCAGAATTAGTATTTGGACCCTCGGGTGTCCGCTAAACATTGATTCTTCATTAGATAATGCAATTGCACTCAACCAAAATCACAGCAAGGGCCCTGGATGGTTTTCAACAGCAGCGTTGGCTGTTTGTTCCCCTCAGGCGAGTGTGTACCCCGCCGTGAGACACTAAATGCGGTTTCTGCAGAGTAACGCCCGGGCACAGCGTTTCAGTGTTAAGATAGCTGTTGGATGGGTCCCCATACACGATTCTTTGCACGTGCTTTCCATTCCATTTCAGTAATGCTCTCCAAGAGGTTAGACTCCAAGAGCCAAAATCAAGGCTCTCGGATGGCCCCTTAATTAGGGGGTGTGAGGCAGGTCACCCGGAGACCCCATCCTCTGATTGCCGGAGGCTCAAGTAGGACGGGGCCCCCCTTGGAGATCCGCACCGGCCACCCCCCAGCTGTTGCGTGATGGTCCTGCCATTCAGATGAGCTGATGGATGCTCTTGTTCCACCGCATCCCAAGTAACACCTGGAAGCTGGTTATAAAACAGCTGCGTGTGGCAACAATTTTACGTGCAAAGCAGGTGTGTGCTGCTTCCGCCATGTCTTGGGCATGTGCAAAGCTTGCAGGGCGTCCAAACCTCAACACCCCTCTTTAAAATACAGAGTACCTGCTCTAATTCTGCTCAGTTTTCCAAAATGATGGCTGGCACAGTCTTCGTGCAATCGATCCCAGAAGGCTCCTATCAACCCCTTTGCAGAAGCTTTCCGTCCCAAGTAGTTCCAGAAAGAATGTACCATCCTCTGAAGGGTGGGCCAACTGGCCTGAAAAAAGCAGGTACCCAGCTTCTTAAGTGCCACTGCACTTGGGTATCCCCCCAGGCGCCCCACCTCCCACTGCCAAGATTTTGAGAAAGGACTGTTTTGGTGGATGCATGCTTTTCTTCTACACAATTTTCCCCAGCCCTACTGAGGTCAAAAACAATCATTATAGGGAAGCCGGGATGGTTCAGTGGGTTAAGTGTTTGCTTTGCAGCCCTGGGGTCTGCAGATCGAATCCCAGTCCCAGCCCATGGGGAACCATATGCTGAACTGGGGTGTGCTTCCCATGCGGGAGGCCCCCAGTTCAGTTCCATGTGTGTGGTGTTTAATGAGGCAGTTGTGAGCAAATTGCTGCCCATATTTCATGACAAGAGAGTGGAGGAGTAGGCTACTTGCAAACAAGAGACATAGATTTTGATTGGACCTACAGAAAAAAATCTTAGCCTTCCAAGTGACAAGCTGTTATACTGGGAGGCTTCCATGGGGGTTTCGAACCCCTGATCTGAGTTGGAGAAGGGGGGGGGGGGAGGACAGACTTCAGAATCACACAGGCCCAGGTCCACATCTTGGCACGGTCTCTTACTCGCTGATTGTCCTTGGACCTGTCGCTCAACCTCTCTGCATCTTCGTTCCCCAGCTCACAGGGTGGTTTTTCTGGTCACCGGAGACTCAGGCTTCTTATAGTTTGTTTCTCTGCCATCCTCAATAGACACGTTCACCTTGTGGTCCAAGATGGCTGCTGTCACTCCAGCCATTACACATGCATTCCAGATCAAGGATCAGAAAACGACCACCCATAAGCCAGACCGAATCTTTCACCTGTTCTGGTTGGCAGGTCATACTTCCGACTTGCCAGGGATGCTGTAAGGAATTGATGTAGTGACGTTCCGGAAGAGCTCTCGCAGTGTCTTACCCACAACGGGAGAATAAGAAAATGTGACATGACAGAGGAGACCCCGCTGGCCAGGGGCCATTCAGCCGAAGGGAGGCAGCTCCATCAGTGTCTCGTGTCTGCGCAGGCTGGAGAGCACCCAGGACCTGAACACGTCCAATGTGAAGGCTTTTCTTCCTCCATGTCTTCCTCTTCGGGATCTCAGGTCCAAGCTTTTTCTGGAAGCCATCTCTGGCTTAGGGACCTCTCCCCTCACTCTCGGGACTCTGTGGACCTTTGTCACACTGGCTCCAGCAGCTGCTCTTCACGGTTTAAGGGGTCATTTGGCTGCTGCCTGTCTTCCCCACTAGGTTCTAAGTTCCTAGCGGGCAGGGCGGTGGCAGTTTTTCTTCATTGAATCTTCAACAGCCAGCAGAGCACCTGGGGCATAGTAGGTGCTCAATAAACATTTGTAGGACAAACGATGAACAAATAAATGAAGGTGGTGTCCTCTTGGCTGTATGTGCATCTGTCCTGTGTTTTCTCAGATCAATTTGAACAACTGTTTTCCTATCATGACCGGTTCTGCCCTTTGCCCCCCGCTTCATATGCCCATGGGGGAGGGGGGGTGGCTTGTACCTCAGTGAGCTCCAACACATCCGCTTGTGGAGGCAGAACCCTGACCAGAAGCTTCCAGAGAGTGTAGGGTCGGTCAAAGGCTGGGCAGCTGTCCGATAGACGGAGAACTTTGCTTTAGACAGGGCTGCTGCATACTATTTGCTTTCAAAGGCTTTGAGCTAATCAGAATTTCAAAGGATACTTTTAAATGTAATAGGATTCTACCTGAAAGAGCCATGAGGGAGGCAGCAGGAGCTGTTTATTCCTCTCGTTGCTATTCTGGGCTTGTAGCAGAGAGCCAGGGCCTCCCGATTTATTTTCATTCCTGCACAAAATGAAAAATCTAATGCGATGACAGAGGGGCGGTGATGGCAAGCCCACAGAGAAGTATTCCACCCAGCTCCTTGCCTGGGTTATTCTGAGAGGAGCAGAGGGGCCCAGAAAGTGAGCAGAACCGTGTCAGGCCTCGCAGGCGGGCCCTAGGAAGTGGGTCCCGCTTCCTTTCCCCAAAACAACCCGGACCCGTGAGTTAGACAGAGCGTCCAAGCAGACAGGCTTTCATGGAGAAAGTGTTGAAAGTCCACGTTGAAGTTAAAATCGCTAGTATTAACACTTCACATTGTTGTTGGTTTTTTTAAGATTTATTTTATTGTGTTTGACAGAGAGAGACAGAGAAGGCGGCGGGCCCAGAGCCGTCTCCGTAGTTGTACATCATTCGTTTTCAAGACAGGTTCATTCCACACAGGTGAGCAGAGTGGGGAGGTGGCTGTGCAGGGCACGCACACACACACACTTACACACGCACGTGTACACACCCACGCCTCTAAATGCTGGAAGGCAGAGTGTGGGCACATCCCTACTCTGCCTTCTCTTCTCCCAGAATCACCACCCACCCCTCCCATACCGCAGAAGTCTGTCCGCAGAGGTGGGTGGGCAGAGCTATGGCTGTTTTTCTTTCTCATCACCGGATCCTCGCAAGGGGTCAGCCCCACACTGCAGCCGCTGTGGGGAAGGAAACGTGGCTGGTTTTTCCGTAGCTCTTTTTCCACGGCCCCGCACTTCTTGCAGTTGGTCAGACTCCCAGGCCCTACCAGCTGTGCTTCAGAATTCCCCAGTGCGCTCAGCAGTGAGCTTCTCCGACACAAGGTGCAAAACCGTTAGCCGAATTACTGCGGTTCTTCCCAATACCGCTGATTCCGGGGCCCACTTCCAACGGGCAGCCATTTTTTTTTTTTTTTACAGAGTGCTAAAACTCAGTGCATTTGCACCTTGTAAACCTCATTAGCATGTGTCAGAGCAGGGTCCGTGTGTGGAGCAGCCTCCTGCCATGGAAGGTTCCATCCTGCCAACCCCCAGCGCCTGTCAGTTCTGTGGACTTTCTATGAACTCCCCTCACCGCTTGGTGAAGACCAACACACAAAGGTCAGTCGCAAAGTTTGGTGTGTGGCCTCACTTCATACAGATGGGTGGAAAATTCCAGAGGTAGGCTGAGTGCAGAACACACTCCTGGAAAAATGCATGCCTCCTACGTGGCCACAGCTCTGATCCCATATTCCCCAGTCGTCTCCTATCGGTGCGTTGGGCTTAACCACACATGAATGGTGTATTAGTCCGGATTAGGCTCATTTGCAACTGACAGTAGCTTCAGCAAGATAGAAATGTATTTTTTTCACATAAATGAAATTCAGAGGGCTTACGGAGTAGCTCTCTGAAAACTAGGGACTCGGGTTCCTTCTAGCTTATTTCCCTGCCATCCTCAATACATAAGCTCCACTCACGGCCCAATATGGCTGCTCTCACTCCAGCGACCACCATGCATCCCAGACCAGGGAAGAGCAAACTACTACCCACAAGCCAAATCCAATCCTCCACCTCTTTGCATAAGTATGATCTTGTCCAGAGGGCCCATGGAGTTGAAAATACTTATTATCTGGTCCTGACAGAAGAAGTTTGCCAACAGCTATTCTAGACAGAAAGAGAAAGAAGGACAAATAAAGTCACAGTAACCCAGGCCACGTCCCAGAAGTCGCTCAGGACATCTCTGCTTCCGTCGCATTGCCAGAATGTAGTCTCCTGGCTGTACCTAGCTCGCTACTGGGAAGACGGAGGAATGTCGCCTTGATTCTAGATGACCATGTGCCCAACTAAGATGTCAGGTTTTGTTATTAAGGAGGAAGGGGAGGGGGGATTTGAGGGGTCCACTTGCTGTTAGGCACCCTGTTTTTCAGCCTCAGGCTCAGGGCCTGCATAGGGTACAGGCTGCCTGGTGATTTTGACCCCTAGGATTTCCACCTCAGATGGGGGGGCAGGGGGGACATGGAATAGGACCTGAGTGAAGGCAAGCCGCTCCCCCTACTGACTACAGAGGTGGCTCCGGACGGGGCTCCTTACTCCTCGGCTTTGAGCCTCTGCTGGTTTCTGCCCACTTCACAGAGAGACCCCCCCCCCTCTGAGGCAGACAATCCTGAACCCAAACTATCACACCAGCCATGGTAGGAGAAAGAAGCAATTAAAGAGGAGACGCAGTGAGAGGCAGAGGCAGAGGCAGAGGTAGAGATGCAAACGATAGGCCTGAAGAAAACTTTCAGGCAGGTATAAAGCTTCCTTCATAAATACAGGTGTGAGAGAAACGCCCATCGCTTTATTTTCTTCATTCAGTCTAACCCTTAAGCACTGTCTTGCTGAACCAGGCAAAATTCGCTGAAGGTCAGTATGCGGGCACCCACCCCCCCAGGTCGAGCAAAGGCCCCAGGGGCACCACAGGGTCCCTTCTGGTGGGCAGGGGCGGGGAGGCGAGGGGAGAGCTGGGGAACCAGACTCCCTAGATGCGCCCCACCCCCACCCCCAGGGCATGGCTACCCCTTCCCTTCATAACAGACAGAACACTCCAACCACACCCCCGTGCACCCCAGAAGTACACCGCTTTCTATTTCCAGCCCAGTAAAAAAAACAAACTCCCAATCAAGGAAATAATAACCGCCGGTGCCCATTCCTTACTGCCTTTTAGAACGGGAAATCGTGAGAAAACAAGAAAACTCTATTGGACAGAGAAATATCGGGATGACCAGGCTTAACAGGTTATCTCCCCTCCCAGGTAGTCCATTTGCATATCTGTGTGGATCCTTTGGGGCCTTGGCCCCAGGCTGGGGTTCCTTCTATTGGGGGGCGAGGTGGAGGGCAGAAGGGAAGTGGAGCAGGTGGAGTAGTCATTGGGGGGAGGAGGAGGAGGAGGAGGAGGAGGACATCTTGAGCGCCCCCTTGAGGTGTGTTTGCAAATAGCCTGACTGTCTAAGAAGATCCACACCTGTAATAAACTTAAGCCTCTGGATGCTAAAGCAATCATTGCCTTTGAGCACCCTGTCGTCAAGAGAAATTGCTGATTGCTAAGCGGGAAATATCCAGACCCTGTGGACCCATGGAGCTGGACCCAAATCTGTGTTCCTCGGAGTGGGATGAGCAGAGTTACTATTCAGCCCGCCCACACACACCAGGAAGGCTGCGCCAGTTACTAACATACAAAAATACTGCCATACTGGTTGGTAAAAATTCACTGCTGTGAACTCCCAAGTGCCACCCTCTCCAGCGATCTCAACTTCCCCCAATCCAGCAATTAAAGAGTCAACCAACGCCTGGCTCAGCGGGAAGGCTGTAGACCCTGCTAAGGCCAGTAGCCAAGGTGGCAAAGCTGAAGTCCTGCAGATTTGGGAGCCTTGGAGGAGCCTCAGAAAAGGTCAAAGAGACCAAAACAGCAGATGTCCTCTGGAGAGCAAGGCGGTGGTGGAAATTGGGGTGGAGCTCCAGGCACTAGAAAGTGCCTGGGGGTTCACACCGTTAGACTTGGATTTAAACGTTTCCTTGCCGTTAACCAGCTGATAGCCCTCAAAGACATTATTTAATTTCTCTGAGCCTCAGTTTCTTTGAAAATTGTCATAATAATATCTACTTTATAGAGCTGTTGAGAGAATTAAATTAAGTGTGGGAACAGCCTCGCTCAACTTGTGGCAAAAATCAGATGCTCCACACCCATAACCACGATTGGAAATAGTACTGCTGTCACTACAGCAGCAGAGGGCTGCGTCCTCGGCCTTGGAGAATGTATACAGAGCAGGACAGGACACACGCACAGCCAACCAGGACATATTCAAAGGACCTACGATACGTAACAAACTTCCCAGGACGTGTGGTAGGACTATTATGCCCCTTTGCCCTGGAGGCAGAATTTAGTATATGAATGTGATTTTGGTAAAGGACGTGCAATGCGCACCTACCAGGGAATGAACTGGAATCACCTCCGAGCGGAATGCTGGGAAGAACTGATCCCGCCAAGACCCTGAAGAAGATGAAGGCGCTGGTGAAGCCGGTGCTGAAACCACCTTGCCCAGCCTGCAGTTGAGCAGGTAGGTGGGAGGCAGCCAGCCGTGTCTTACGGAGCTGGAATCATCCTGGGGGGAGCCCACGTTCCCAGGGATGGAGCCCGGCGCAGGCAGGACGGCACCCCCGTCTGGCCTGACCCATCTTGAGAGGACGTGTGGAGCTGAATCTCGGCCGCTGGGTCAGCCCTGACCACCTCTCTGGACTCACACTTACTAACATTAACCGGGAGACGACCTCAGAAACATCAACCGATAACAAGGGTTGGCGAGGATACAGAGACCGGGAACCCTCGTACGCTGCGGGTGGGATGGTACATCGGTGCAGCCACTGCGGAACACAGTCTGGAGGTGCCTCACAAAGTTCCATTCGGCCCAGCGGTCTCACCTCAGGGTATTTATGATGGAGGAAACAAAAATACGAATTCAAAAAGAGACACGCACCCCTGTGTTCACTGTGGCATTACTTACCATAGCCAAGATATGGAAGCAACATACGTGTCCACTGACAGGTGGATAAATTTTTTTAAAAAGTGTGATGTATATAAGCAATGGAATCTTACTCAGCCATAGACAAGAATGAAATCTTGCCATTTGCTACAATATGGATGGGTCTAGAGCTGGGGTCTCCAAACTTTTCAGCCCGCGGGCCGCATTAACTATCAAACAGCAGTTTGGGGGCCAGCTACACACTCGAGGTCCAAATAAAAAAGAATCAAAACATAGATGTTGTTTTTAGTTATTTATTTAATATTATTTTATTCAGAATAAAAGGTCTCCATGGGCCGGATGAGAGGGCCTCGCAGGCCACATCCATAGTTTGGAGACCCCTGGTCTAGAGGGTATTGTGTTCAGTGATATAAGTCAGACAAAGACAAGTACTGCATGATTTCACTTAGATGTGAATCTAAAAACAAACAAACAAAACAGAAAAAGATCTATAGGTATAGAGAACAAGCTGATGGTTGCCAAAAAGCAGGGGGTGGGAGGATGGGTAAATTGTAATACATGCATGCATGAATACATATATATACATACATGCTTGCATATATACATGCATGTATGTGTGCATATATACATGCATGCATGCATGCAAAAATTCACGTGTGCTGGGGCAGGGAGTCTATACCATGCCCCTGACACAACTGCAGAAGATCCTTCTTTCGTTCATTGATCCATTCGTTCATTCTAACCCGTATTTAGTAGGGACCTCCTCATGCCAGGCCCTGAGGATGAAGCAGTGAGCAGCCTCTTCTCTAACCCACATCTAGCCTCCAGCTGAGCAGATCTCCAATCTTCTTCCTTTTACCGCTGCCCCCATCTCTTGGACCAAAAATGCTGAAAACTCTTCCATGAACCTCAGATCCAGCCTCTCGCCTCCCAGCAGCGGCCTCAGGCTGCTTCCCTGCCCTCACCGTGTCCCATCCACCGCACGTGTGTGAAGACGGCTCATGTCCCCTTAGTGTCAGCATCCCATCAGCACTGGGGTGTGATAGGTGAGGCTATCATACGGTACAGGCATAAAAGACGTCTGCATTCCTTAGATGACGGAGCTCCCACCTCACCTCCCAGCCAGCTGGAGAAGGATTCTCCATGTCACTCAACTAGCCTGGAAGTGGGGTGTTTGACCAGAACCCCAGCCTGGCACGCTGCATCCCTGAACATTTTCTAAGTTCTACACTCAACTGTTGCTTATTTTATGTCTTACGGATGCCTCACCTGCTTCAACGAAGACGTGAACATCACATCATATTCATCTCTAACCGGAGATACTTCAGTCCCTGAGCCTTTTGGGTCTCGGTGGTTATAAGCAGATCTTTGGAAGTACACATTGGCAATCACTCCTGCCTTACCCATAATCCCAAGGGCTCACAAGTTCCCGAAGTCATCTCCTCCTCTTCTGGCATGAGCTCCTGGGATCAGATCCTCTCTCCTAGTCATTTGTCACTACATTTATCACTGAACTTGTGCCATAGTGTAGCTGCCTTCCCCACAGACTAGTGTCTTTCAGGGCAAGAGATTACACACCAGTGCCTAGCACTGTGGAGGGTGCCCTCATCAGCGAACTAAGTTCTCCTGCTTCCATTCTTCCTAAATATTATGCAGGATCCCTTCCCTACTGAATACCCTGGGGGGAAAAAATTTTTTTTTATTCTCCGGGCTTCCCAGAGTGTCCACTTCATAGTCCGTTGTCCTCGGCATGTGTTGAGCTGCCCCAAGTACTTCCACCCACGTGATTGGAACCCCCTAAAAGGCAGCTGGTATTAACCCAACTAGAAAGCACTCAGCTGGACACTGTCGTTTCACACTCTGAAAGTTGCTTAGTAAACTGTTTTCAATCCTGGTTGTCGGTGGCTGGTGGTAAAGGTAAAAGCCATTAAGACTCTGATAAATGAAGATACTTTATGCAAGTTTTCCCCAGGTATGATTGAGAGGACATGTAATCCCATTACCAATACTCAATCTTTCTCTCTTGAGGGATTTCCTCACTAATTAGTCTGAAGGTTTAATTTAGCCTAGACTTTAAAGCATGTGTCACATGGGGACACTTCTAATTTATTTCTGACCTTCCTTGAATATATATATATATATATATATATAGTCTCCAGCATTTCTCTCAACTATTTTCCTGCAGCTAAAAGAAAAAGAAAGTAAGGGTTTGTCCAAAATCTGTGAATGAGAGGCAAGCTCAGACCACATACCCGGCTCTCAGTCTGACTAAGGGTTTTGTCCAACTCTCCTGTTCTGCTCCCTCAAACCCACCTTTGGGTAACTGGGCCATTACACTGCATTACCAGGACTTTGAAATGGACAGAGAAATGCAAGTGGCAGTGAAGTTTGTCATATCTGGGTAGAAATTTTAAGAGCCAACGACACAGTTTCCTGCATTCCCTCTTCCTTCTGCTGTGATAAGAAGAACGTACCAGAGGGTGGGGACCCCATCCGTCTGAGTCCCCAAGTGAGGACAGCACACAGGACATCCCCCAGCCCAACTGTCATAGTCATGCAGAGTAAGCAAAACATATACTTGTGTTAAGTCACTAAGTTTTGGGGGTTGCTTGTTACTGAAGCACCACCCGGCCTATCCTGACTAATACAATTATCCTAAGTTAAGGAACTCCTACCCCAGACTTTTTGACATGCTGTGTTTTTTTGTGTTTTTTTGTTTTTTTGACATGCTATATTCGCTATTGCCCCCTGAATTTCCTCCTAGCGACCTTCTCCGCAGTTGACCTCAGCACGCAACCTTTCTCATTCTCAGATTCCATGGCTCCTGAATCGCTAGAATCCCTCTCCCAAATATTCAACCACCAACATTCCACTCCTAGAAAAAGCCACTCCATTCCTCCTATTCCAGAAGTCCAGCAAAGGCCTCCACTGGGGTTTGATAGAAAGGTGTGTAATCCATCACACACCCAACATTGTCCCCTCCTCCCAACTCCCAGCCCTGAAGGATGCAGGACCCCACAGGGCCCCCTGACCCACTCAGGGAACAGGAGTCACCCAGTCACCGTGTTCTGACAGCTTGTCACATTATTTTTCCCTGTGGGGGCTCTGATCCCTCCATTGAACCGTCTTCTTAGTCCCCGGAGACCAAGGGCTTTCGACAAGGCTCCCCAGGCAAAGCAAAGCAAGATTGATGCCCTCAAACAGGCGGCCGGGCCCTGGAGGAGTCTGAGTTCAATGCCCACAGCCGCCCATTCTTCCCCATCTTGGGTTCCCACGCTGGACACCAGAGCGAGAGCTCCAGGCCAGGGCACCAAGGATCCAGGCTTCATTCATCCACGAACACAAGTGACCCACCACACGCCCCTCATCTCGCTGGTCCTCTGTCCTCACCCCCTCAAGGCCTGCTTGGACCAGCATGCCATGCATACTGACTGCCCTGCAGAAGGAGGAGCAGGGGTCAAGAGAGGATTCACAACGCTCGTGGGGGGAAATACTTGTTTAAATATGGGCTGCGGAACATCGCATTTCCTAGAGATCCACTCCCACTCGCCTTTCCCCACCGGCCCCTATGAAAGCATGCAGTGCTTGAGAGCAAACTGGCTGCTAAAGAATCGCTCATTAGCATTAATTCGGGTGGTTATTTGCATGCCAGCTCCCTGCCCCTGTAGGGAAAAGCCCCCTAAGGGTTTAGACCTAAGAGCAAGGCTTTGGGGGTTTCTGGGGGCTGTCGAGCGTATGTATAATGATGATTTTATTTAAATTCCCTGAGAGGTTTCATAGACCAAAGCACCTCTGAAGGACAAAAAGACAACTGTCAAATTATCTGAAAATAAACGCTATTAAAGGAAAAAGAATCCAGGGTGCGAGGAATTGGGAGGCAGATCACTAATCCATCAGCTCTTTCTTTTTTTTTTTTTAATCCCACATCTAAACTTTTTTTTTTCCCCCCCAAGGCCGCAGCCTGTCACCATACAGTTTATCAGCCGTCACTCCATCTCGATGCCGGGTGACATGAGATCAATGGCCTAAAACTGTTCTCAGATCTACGGAGAAATTTATAACGTCAGGCTCCACCCTGCCCTGACTGGGCCCGGGTCCCAGGGCTGGGGGGATGGGGCCGTGGGGCAGACTGCATTTCCATTTCAAAAGTGGGGTGTAAGCCACTGGAGCAGGCTGAGTTCCAGCCATCGGATGGAAGGCCTGAATCAGAAGTCTTCTGCACGTTCAGAACAAAAGACGAGCCCATGATTAAAATTCTCTCTGCCTTGAAAAGGCTCTGTCTTCCTGCCTGAACTTCTTTTGCAACATGTGGGATTGATTCACAACACACCCAGAGAGGTGCAGCAACAGGCTTTGAGCTCCGAAAGCCATGATTAGTCCATCCCGTTGATCTAATTGCAGAACTCCTGAGCCTGGGGCGAGCACAGATGCGGGGACTTCCAGGCTCCTCACTGAGGGTCCTTGGGTTCTCTCCTACCTCTTCTGTTTTGTTTTCCACCAGGAACTCCGTAATCCGTCCTGATTCTGCCTCCAAGTGCCCATGAGCCATCAGCCAGGCCCTGGGGCTCCAGGCCGCGTCCGATCTCCCACACTTTCCAACCATAGGGCTCCAGGGAAACTCTCCTTCCCCCTCCCACACCAATGTTCAGGCAGCAAAAGTGGTGGGCTCTCCGTCCACGCCCCCAGTCTTGGAGAATGCAGCTCCTTCTGGAGCCTTCTCTGCTCCCAAGGAGGGTGCAGGCGGACAACAGTGGGAGGCAGGCTGTGTTGTGGCTGTCGTGGTGGTGGTGGTGGTGGTGGTGGCTGCTGCTGTTCAGAAAGCTGGAAGCTTCTGCAGAGCACCGGGGAGGGCCGGAGCATCACCACCGGCTCTTCCCGCACCGCTGGCTTCAGCGCCCCCTGGCGAGAGGAGAAGGCAGGACGGGCGCGTGGGGGCACCAGGCCTCTGGCTGAACGCACAGAGGACAAGTGCCACCTCAAGACACGCCTCTGTCCTGAGTCCCCCGGGACTCAGCGGCTCCACGAACTAGCTAGTCACAGTCCCCTAACGAGTCATTTGAGAGGCTTGCACTTTCCCTCCCTCCTAGATCAAAGTCCACCAGTGTAGGCTTTTTTTTGTTTTTTGCTCCACTTCCTTTCTCTGCTCCTGGTTCATCCTCCTTTTAACCTACTGAGCCTCTTGGTTTCAGAGGCGACATCCCCCAACAGCGCCCCCATTGCCTGAAGGATAAAACTGGCCTGTCTTACCATGGTACCTAACGCACTCATCGGCTGGCTCCAGCTTTCTTCAGCCCGATGTCCCTGCATAGCAGCCTACATCCGGCCCTCAGACCTTCCTTCCACGGGAATGCCCTGATCATCTCCACCCGTCATACCCCCCAGCTAAGTTCTACCCCTCCTTCAAAACTCAGCTCAAAGCCGCCTCCCCCAGAAAGCACTGCCCAGCAAAACGAGGCCCCTGTCCTCTGGGCTCACACAGGCGTGAGGTGCACACCCACACGCCCTGCTTGCGGGACCCTGCATCCAAGCATCCCAGCCTTGCAAATCTGCCATCAGTAGCAGCAGGGGAGGCCTTCGTCACAGCCCTTCTCACAAGCCCTGCGGTCCTCTCCCTCTGCCGCCTCCCCTGCCTCAGGGCTGGCAGGCAGGGTCTAGCATTCCTTTTGTTCTTTTTCTAAAAAATAAACCTTATGGGGGAAGCTGGGAGGGTTTAGAGGGTTAAGCGCTTGCTTTGCAGCCCCAGAGCTCGAGGATCGAATCCCGGCCCCGGCCCATGCGGACCCACATGCTGAGCTGGGGTGTGCCCCCAGTTCAGTTCTTGCCGGGGCCTATGTGGGAGGCTCCCGGCCCAGTTCCTGCCCTGTGCAGCCCTGTGCCCGCCTGTGGAGTGAAACTATATGGAAAACTAGTGCTGTCAACTATGGAGACTGCTCTGGGCCCTCCCCCTTCTCTCTGTCTCTCTCTGTCTGTCTCTCTCTCTCTCTGTCAAAAAACAAGAGAAGTGGACGCCTCATTTCTCTGCTCAGCCCAGCGCTGGCCCCAAACTTCCCTGGACGATTTATCCGATGGCGTGAGACTGTCCAAGGGCAAACGATGGGCTCTGAGCTTTGTTGTTTTTATTTTTATAAGTTAAAATGTTTGGTATTTTTAATAAATAAATAACCCCTCTCCCCATCCATCCTTAGCATTGCACTTGCCAGCGAAATCTAGTTCCCTTTCCTGATAGATATAATCCTAATTAAAAATAAATTACATGCTGGATAGAACTTGAAATGGAAAAGATAATCCTATTACGTCGGAGAACCTAGCCTCGTTTTCTTGCCCGCTAAACTGTGGGAGAGATCCGATCCGGCGGAGCCCCCCCACGGTCGCGGCTTTGAACACTTTCGCGGGGCCCTAATCCGTCACGTGACGCCCCTGTCGTCCCGGGGCTGCACGCGCGCTCCACAAAGCGCGCATTAGGCTCGGTCCCGCGTGGGCACGCCGGCCTTTGTGGCGCCGCGCTTGTTCTCGGGATTTCGAGACAGTTGCCGGCGAGGTCGCCCATGCCGAGAGAAAGGCGCCCAGGCCTTGGGTGCGCGAACAAGTCGATTGGAGCGGCTTTGGTGGAGCCGGATCCACTCGGGGAGGGGGAAGCAGGGCGAGCGAGCTCCCCTCCGTGCCCCCTCCTCCGCCCTCCTCACATCCCCGGGGCGGGGGGTTGGGTTGCCGTGGGCGCCGATGCTGCTATTTTAGAATCGTGATTTGCAGCCTCTGGGGGCTGCGGGCGGCGCGGGCCGGGGGCTCGGCTGGGCTCGCGCGCCTTCACAGCGCTGCTGGCCCGGACCCCCAAGGCGCCGGCCGCGGCCTCCGGGCGCAGCGCGCAGCGCCCCGGCCCCGGGCCCCGCGCTCCGCCCCGGACCCCCGCCCCGGGCCCCGCGCTCCGTGCTGCCGGGCGCCGCCGCGGCCGTGGCGAAAACGCTTTGGACCTGCTACTAGCGCCCCCCACACACACCCTTCTCCCTCCCCTCGGCGTTCGCCTGCCCCCTGCCCCTCTTCCCTCCTCCCCAAAACGCCTCTGTTGAGCTCAGTGTTGAGAATCAGCAAAAAGAGGAGGAGGAGGTGCTGCGAGTAAAAAATATTAGGTGGTTCAGACTCCCCTGCCTATCAATAACCCCAAATTTAAACAGCGCTCGGCTGGGCACCCGGGTGCGGTCCGGGGCGGAGAGACGCCGGGGCGCAGGAGCCATAGGTGAGGTGGGGTCCGGCTTGCAGCCTCTCCCGGCCGGGATCGGAGCAGGCGTCTAGTCACCGGGACAGCCTAAGGCATCCTGTCTCTGCGACCCGGCCCCGCTGCGCTCTGCCTCCTGCACCTTCTTCTCCCCGCGTTCCCGGCTCAGCTGCGGCCGCGCTGCGCCGGCAAGACCTCTCCCCGGTACGCAAGCGACAGCGGGCAGGCCGCTGTCCGACCGCCGAGTTCTGAATCTGTTTGCGTTTGGGCCACCCCGGGAACGCGGTGGGAAAGGAGGGTCCGATCCCTGGAGGCGCCAGGGGTCACCAACAGGCCCCAAGCAAAGGTGAGAGAGTTTCGAGGCTCTTTGCGCGGGTGCGTAACCCTCCCAGAAATGTCCCTTGCGCGGGGAGCAGAGAACCAGCTAGGGGGGCCGTGGGGAGGAGAAACCCGAGAAAGGGGGCGCTGACAACTGGGCTCCTGTAGGGGGCGTCGCCCTCTCCACATCCCTGTGCGTTTGCAGTTGCCTGGCCTCAGCACTCCCAGGGCTGCAAGGTGGGGGAGGCGGGAAAGGGAAGCGAGAGGCACGAATGCTCAGAGCAAGCCCCCAACCATCCACAGCTCTCCCCCTCCCCCCACCAATCTCATCAGAGCTTTATTTTCTGATGCCTGAGGCTTTTCCTTCCTTCCTTCCTTCCTTCCTTCCTTCCTTCCTTCCTTCTTTCCTTTCCTTTTTTTTTTTTTTTTTTGCTCTCAGGCAACTCCAAGCACCTCTTTCATCCTCCCCCAACTTCCACTGCCTGCCCATCTCCCTTCTTGGTCTCCCTACTCTCTGAGGACTCCTGTATCTCTTCTGGGGGGGAAGGAAAAAAAAAAAAAAAAGCCCACAACACACATTCCCTCGGGTTTGAAGGAAAGGAAAACCCAGGCAGGATGCTGAGAGCAGGACTCAAGCCGGGACTCAGAAGAACGTTCATTGAATGCATTCTGTTTATCAAATCCATCGCCTTAAAAACAATAAATTTAAAAAAAAAAAATGTCTTGCAGTGGGTGACTTTTGTTGCTAGCTCTCCTCTTTGGGGTATATCTGCAGAGCCTGCTCAGTAAAGCTCTTCAACCAGCACAGTCAGAACCCGCGTCTTGTTCCTGCCGGGAACCCCATGTCCCTGGGCTTCAGGAATACCCGCTGGGGCAGAGCAAAGCCTCACCAGCCTCGGGCCGCCCAGCCCGGAGCTTGGCAATGCTGAAACGCCACGCTTTCTTGGGCAGATGGTCAAGTGCCCCCCAGGTTCGTGCCAGGTTTCAGCATCATGCTGTGATTTTGTTCCTGAGTGTGGCTTCCCAGAGCGGCCCTATTAGAACAGAAAGAAAATCCTCCAAATTGGCGTAACAAGCCATCGATAGAGAAAGTTCTCTGGCTGCACTTTAACACGAGGCAGGGTATTGTGTGGAATTCAGCGCCCATCACCGTTTCGCCAGAGAGTTATGGCAGTGATTGGGGGTGAATAGAGGAACATAATAGATACATGTGGCGTTTGCTCATTATATTCAAGTTAGACCAACTCCACTGTGGAAACTGTTCAACTTTCCTCTCCCCTTAGCTTGTCACAGTGAAATAACTCAGACACTGGGGCCTCCGGTGGGATCGCCTGCCACGCCATTCTATTTCCACTGCTAACGAGGGCTTCATAAGCCTTTGATACAGTCTGATCTTTGAAACCTTTCCAAATCTCCTCCAGCTTATGCTAAATCCTATTTGGAACTTGCCCCCCTCCCTGGCCTGCTAGCACCCAGGGCTTGAGAAAGCCATTTGGACAGCGCCGTGCATACTAACGCGTCGCAGGGCTCTTTGCTGAAAGGGAAGTGGCAACGCTGATCACCGGGGCTCACGCGAGCAAAACACAATTGCGCGCACACATTGGGATAAAATCCATTTTGCCTTCTCCTGGGGGCCCCTGAATCCGGAGGCTGGCTGGCTGGCTGCTCCAGTCGCTATGAGGAGCTGGAAGGAGGCGAGCAGAGCCTCCACCGGGAAGAGCGAGAATGTGGGGAGAGGGGCTGCGAGCGCCGGGAAGCCTCCGAGGCGCCAAGAGCCCAGAGTGGGGGGCGGTGGGCGCAGGGGGATCCCGAGCCAGGGGAGCTAAATCCCAGCGTGTTTGCTCTTCGATCCAGCAGCCATCGCGGGAGGGGGCACCCTAAACAAAACCTGTGCCAACTCCTCTACGCGCAGGGCGCCGCCTGGAAAAAAAGAAAAAAAAAAAAAAAGCAAAAGGAGTGAAAAGAAACAAAGGAACGATTCCCTAATTGTCCTTTCTTGTTGTCTCCCCCTCGAAGCCTTTCCACATCCAAGGGACTGTCAGGGGCTGGCGTAGGAGCGGCGCGAAGGTGAGGTCGCCATTGGTTGCCGGGCTGAAGGGGTTTGCATACCGACCGCTATAAAAGTGGAGGCGGAGCGCGGCGGCGAAGGAGCAGAGCGGGGAGAGAGGTGCCGCGTGAAGGCGGGTCCGAGCCAGCCCGAGCCGCGGAGCTGCAGCCGGCAGGATTCTCCCCCCACGAGACGCGCCGAGAGCGTGCTCCAAGGAGCCCGGGACGCACTCCCGGGCCTGCAGATCAGACAGGAATCTCGTCTCCAGCCTTGGAATCGCACTTGGAGCTGGCGGCATGGATCCGGCGAGGCGCAGGGGCGGCCCCCGCCTTTTCCCCTTGCAGCTCTTCAGCCTCTGCTGGGTGCTCTCGGTGGCCCAGAGCAAGACAGTGCGATACAGCACCTTCGAGGAGGACGCCCCCGGCACGGTCATCGGGACCCTGGCTGAGGACCTGCATCTGAAAGTGTCGGGAGACACAAGCTTCCGCCTGATGAAGCAATTCAACAGCTCGTTGATCCGGGTGCGCGAGGGCGACGGGCAGCTGACCGTCGGGGACGTGGGCCTGGACCGAGAGCGGCTGTGCGGCCAGGCCCCGCAGTGCGTGCTGGCCTTGGACGTGGTCAGCTTCTCGCAGGAGCAGTTCCGCCTGGTGCACGTGGAGGTGGAGGTGAGGGACGTCAACGACCACGCGCCGCGCTTCCCCCGGGCCCAGATCCCAGTGGAGGTGTCCGAGGGCGCGGCCGTGGGCACGCGCATCCCCTTGGAGGTGCCCGTGGACGAGGACGTGGGTGCCAACGGGCTGCAGAGCGTGCGCCTGGCGGAGCCTCACAGCCCCTTCCGTGTAGAGCTGCAGACGCGCGCGGACGGCGCTCAGTGCGCCGACCTGGTGCTCCTGCAGGAGCTGGACCGCGAGAGCCAGGCCACCTACAGCCTGGAGCTGGTGGCCCAGGACGGCGGCCGCCCGCCGCGCTCCGCCACGGCCGCCCTCAGCGTGCGCGTGCTGGACGCCAACGACCACAGCCCAG
>PVKE010021703.1:8071-26354 GCA_004027555.1 Craseonycteris thonglongyai
TCTTCAGTGCATATTTATTTCTATTTTACTTTTGACAGATAGAGAGAGAGACAGAGACAGAGACAGTCAGAGAACCGAACCGTGGGAACTCCCCAGTTCAGCATGTGGGTCCTGCCTGGGCCGGAGCCGGGATTCGATCCTCGGTCCTCGTGGCCTCAAAGCGAGCGCTCAACCCGCTGAGCCGTCCCGGCTTTCCCCTATTATTTTTTTTTAAGTAAAGTGCTTTTGTACTAAAAAAGCATCATTAATGAAAATAAACAAATGACAATTTGAAAAAATTATTTTCAGCAAACTGATGGACAAACATGATATCCTTAATATAAATGTACTCATAAATAAAATAAGACAAAAAATAAATATCTAAATAGAAAAATTGAGCAAAGTACATACACTATTATTTTAGAAAAGAAGAAATAAAAAAATTACTAATAAACATTTGAAAGAAAAGCTCAATTTGATTATTTTTTAATATGAATTAAGACAAACAACCATTTTCACCTGTCAAATCGTCAAAGCATAACACATGATAGTACTCAGGCTGGTGAAGATAGATGTGACACTATTACAACTACTGCTGAGAATGTAATTCAGTCAGGTATATTACCGGTAGCCTAAAAATGTTGATAGCCTTTGACCCAGTAAATCTACTTCTAACACTCTAAAGATTTAGATAAATATTTATATATAAGGATATTCATCACTGTATTATAAATAACAAAAATTGTAAACTACCTAAATTTTAACAAGAAAGGAAGAATTATTCATTGTTGAGATAGACTAGTATATAGCCATTAAAGATCAAGTTTTAAATCCTCTTTCTAAAACAAACAGGCTTAAATTCATATTATAATCAGAAAGATATTCTTGAAGTAAAACATTAACAAAATTTAAGTCATTTATTTGAATAAAAATCACAGGAGAACCAGTATATGGAAATAATTTTATATAATATCTGTCATTTTCATGTGCAAATACATGTATTAAGTAAAACATAAAAATGTGAAAACTAATATTTATAGATATTACATTACATTTTTATAAATATGCTTAATTTGTTTTTTAACAATTGGATATAGCCAGTATAGAGAACGGAGTATGGAAAACTAGTAAATTTCTATTTATATACATCTCTCTGTATACAGTACAATTTATTCTGAAATCCTACAAGGATGAGATTAGGATGAGGCAAGTGATTCTCTTGCCCTGGGCCCAAAATTTAAGGGAGGGCCTAGAACCTCAGTAATCAATATAAATCATATTTAATGCAATATTAAAAAATAAATAAATGAAAAAATTTTATGATGAAAACCCAAATATCAAAAATTTAAATTAAAACATTGCTATTCTGAGCCATATAGGGGACTGAGGCAAACAGAAAAATGTGCACCCATATATACATGCCTTTGTATATTTTTTATGATTACTTTTTTTCCAGAATACCAAAGTAGTTGAAAAAAGTGAAAAATTGAAAAGTAGATATGATAAAAGTCACATTATTTGGAATTCAAATATTTTATTTGTACCCAAACCAGAATTTATTATTTTCATTTGGCTTTAATAGAAGCAAACTCATTAGTAATATTTAAAAACCTATTTCTTTGTTTTGCTTAGTTTCATTTGAGAGAACTACCATATTTGAAATATTTAAGATTATTTTTCAGTTGGTCAAGAGATATTAGCTGACTGAATTTGTACCAAAGTTATAATCACATGCTGACCATGTTTTTATAAAGTTTGTCCTGTTACCTAGATTTCTACTTTGTTAATTTAAATTAACTATATATTTAATAAAGTCAATGAAAATTTTTTGTTCTCTGGTACATTGATTTCAACAGTTGGAACGGGAACTGGCTGAACTCAAGGAATCTAGCAAAGGGTACAATGAGAGATCTAATACCAGTAAAGTAACCGAGCTGGATAAATCAAAGAACTGTGAAACTGTCATAGCAGAACCAGGCCTTCAACAGAAGATACAGACCAAACTAACTGCCTTGAATGAAAGGGTAACATTCTGGAACAAAAAAATGGATGAGTAAGTTTAATGAATTATATAGTTGTTCACATTTGAAACATGAGAGAAAATAATGTTCTGGGCTATCAGTTGAGCTCAGTTCCCTCCTTTAGGAGTGGAAAGAATTATAGCATTAAATAAAACATGAAATGTGTTTCCTAGTAGAGTAGACAACATTGGTTCAAACCTCCCATATAGTTTTTTACGGAGGCAAACTTAATTGGGAACAGTGAACTTCCCAAGTGGCTTCCTGTCACATCACTACTCTAGTGTCTGCAAACTAAAAACACTAGGTTTTTTTTTTAAACATTAGCTGCTACTGGTGCAAAAACTCAGGACTTATGAGACAGTTGTCTAGAATCATGTAGAAACAAGTTGAATATCAACTAGAAACATAAAGCAAGAAGACTTAGTGAGTACTCTAAATTTCTGTATTTACCTTGGGCACCAAGTGAACAAGTTAGTTTGCCATGTAAGAACACTAACAAATAACAACTAACATTTATTGAGTTCTTACTCTCTGCCAAACTCTTTGCTGAGAGTTGTAAATGCATTTTACAAATAATCCTCAAAAAGCTTATTCAAGTGTTGGTACTATTAATATTACCGTTTTACTGAGAAACTCTAGCATTAAAATGTAACTTGTCTAAGATTTGAGAGCAACAGTGGTGGTGGAGCCAGGAGAATCTTCTAACCATCATTTATTATGAAGTTAATAAAATTTGAGGTGATTTTAATTGCTAAAAATAGAAGGACTTCATGATTTAACTGTTAATACCAAACATTCTTTATCCATTAACAAAAGCCTTGTATTTTAACATCAACTTAAAAAAAGTGTCATGATTTTTAATGTTATTATTTTTAGAACATTTTCATAGCTTTATATATATTTTTCTTAAATAGAATTGAAACAATTTATCATACTGAAGTAAAGCAAAAGAAGAAAAGTCATGGCTTATTGATCCCATTTTTGTTAACTGAGTTGGAAACTGTGGGAAATATCCATTTTGAAGAAGGCACTCAATCCAATGACTGGTAAATCTGTTTGAAATTTAGTTATAGCTTTAAATATAATTTTAAGTGCTTAGAATCATCAATCAAAATATAAATTTATAAAAATCTTAAAATGTCCCATTTTCAAAACACTTCTCATATAAAATATTCATCCATTGAGAATTGGCAGTTAACTACTTTACCACCTATACATTTTTTTGTTCACACCACTGCCATGAGCTAACCTTGAAAACATCCTAATGGTATTTCATTGCTCTTTACCCAATTTCCCTTAGCCCAAGAGTAGAATATCATTAGAAGTTTATGATTCAGTATTAATTTTAAATATGTTTATATGTTTATTTCTGGACCAGATACAGCCCTAGATTCTGAATATTGGGTGAGAAGTTAGAACAGAGAAGGAATGGCAAAGCAAGATTGACAATAGCATGTTGCAAATGCCAGAGCGGGTTGCCTAGTAAATTTCCTGGAGGTTCCATGATTAAAGTCAAACCCAGTTGTCCAGAGCTCGCTCACTAGAGTCAGGGTGCACATAGACTGTATGAGTTTAAATAAGGCATACACTTAACACTCAGGAATCCAGATGAAAAGTCCATTTATTTAGACAAAAAAGAGGAAGTCACAGAAATAGAAACTGGAAGCAGGCACCACACTTCAGAATCAAGGCTTCCTGGTAGACACAAGGAAGTGGTTGTATTGCCTCAACTTGGGGGTACAACCAAAAAAAAAAAAAAAAAGGTTTCTTCAAAAAAAAAAAGGAATGCTGGGATAACTCAGCAGGTTGAGGGCTTGCCCTGCAACCTCCAGGTCCTGGAATCCTGATCCTGGCCCCAGCCCCAGCTGATGCAAATCCACATGCTAAACTGCAGTGCAACTATAACTGTTGGGATGGGACAGTGACAAAGGTTCTTGCCTCCCATGCAGGAGGCTCCCAGTTCAGTTCCCATCCTGCACAGCCCCATACCCACCTGTGTGGAATAAAGCCATGTCACAACTAATGATGTATACCTATGGAGAATGCTCTGGGCCTTCCTCCTTTCTCTCTCACCTTCTCTCAAACAATAAAATTTATATTAAAAAAAAAAAGCCCTTGCAGAAAAATATCAATAATTATTACTTTCACATTTCTACAATCATTTTTTCAAAATTGAAAAGCCCATGAACAAGCCCAAGATTGTCCTAGAATCCTAGAAGCATATGGCAAACTTGGATGTGTGGAGAGAAACCAGGAAACATGTAAAACGATCAAATGGACTTGGTATATCACCCAGAAGTCAGTGTTGAAATAAACTGATTTTTTTTAATGGAGTAAAATGCAAAATTTGCACCAGAATTATTTAGAAAGTAAAGTGTGCGATTGTTATGGGTTACCACAAACTAAGCCCTCAGACTTCTATTAGATGTGGCTCTTCCTCACCTCTGTGAATGAAAGCTTCTCAAGGGCCTTCGGGGTGCTTTGGTGGAAAAGTGTGAGAAGCTCTATGGAAGGAAGAAAGAGACTTAAAAAAATTCTTTTGTATCAGTACATCCATTTGCTCAGCAGTTACCACTGTTTGCTTAGCCACAATACTTGATTTTTATGTACAAAGATATAAAAGGTGTTCATCACAGTTCCCATGTAAACAAGTAGAGGCCTTGATTTTTCAAGTGCAAAAATGGAATGGTGTCTCCTCAAGATATATGAATAATTTTTCAGTCTTTCATTTATATTCACTCAGTCTAAACAGAATTTTTTTTATTATTTCTGTTTCTTTTTAACTTATCATAAAGTAAGCTCTTTACAAAACAAGTAGATTAGTGGAAAAATATGTAAAAGCAATATGACTAAAAAGCCATTTAGGTAACTATGTTAGCCTGGCAGTGAATTAGATAGCTTTGATGGATTTTGATAAGCATTAACAATTGTTTACTTGGTTTTAATAAGAGTAACCTTGGCCCATTTTAAGGAGAAAATCAAATATTTGTTGGCAGAATTTCAAGGACAGTTGTTTTTTTTTTACCTTTAGTGCACTACAAGCTTGGCCACCTTAGCTCTGATCTTTTATGTATCTTAAGAAATAATGACTAAAGTGCTTTCAAATGCTCTGTGTGCCACATATCTAGTAGCTTTATTTAAGCACTGACTTCTCTTTTATTAATATTTTTAAAGCCAATGATTTAGCATTTAAATAAAAAATCCTGGAGTAGAGTTAGAACTCACATACAGGTTTCCCTGCTATTCTAAAGGCAGTATTCTTATGTAACCTTTCACGAGTCGCAATGAAATAAGTAAAGAAGCAATTACCATTAATTTAGATGAGAAAAATTTTTGAGCCATCTCAGACCTTAAAATAACCTACCAATTCATACCAACACATAAAACTTATATAAAGTAGAAATAACATATATATAATGTAGTTTCACTTACCAGTGTGTGCAACCACTGTAACAGCTCGCCATAGAACAAATGCTGCCACAATTTTGCTTTTTGCCTTTCTTCATAAAAGCAAAAATCCTCTTCAAATTTCTTTTGGTTAGCAAAACAGGTTTTAATGTAGGTGTTCATAAGAGTGAAGTGGCATAAAGTGAACTTTCAAAAAATGGGGTATTACTGTATAATACATCAAAACAGCATTTGTCTATTTTGTTAGCAAGAGAACTGCATATTTCTAATTGTATATCATTCAATACTGCTTAGCTTTATTTCTTTTATGAAATAAAAGGGCTATACTTTTCAGTTTTAAGAAATTCTATTTTACAGAACCTTTCTTGTTGAATAGATTGCTTATGTTGTAGCATTATCATTATAGGGGTCTAGACTAGAAGCTAGGTTTTGTCCATTCATCCCTTCTATCTATTCTTGGTCCTCTTTTGTTACTATAGAACAAAAATCTTATCTACACAAAATGCCTATAGCATTCGTTTCTATCAGAATAGAATTATTATTATTATTAGAGTGCAAATAATAATGAGAGCTTCAGTAGTTCCAGAACATGTTATACGGGCTGATTTAGGCCCAGAAAATGATCCCTCTGTAGAAGAGACTGCAAAATTTCCCACCTCACACGATGATGTGGCTGCTTGGCCAGACCACTGAACTAGTTAGCTGCGTCATGCTGGATTGTTTGTTTTGGGCAGCTTACTTCTCAACTCCAAGGGACAGTAATTGGGGAGCTCCTAGCTGCATTGTGAGAAAAGCAATGCAGTAAATAAGGAGCTCAGATGTTAGTTAGACTTAGGGAGGGACCACCCATCAGGACCCTCTGTGGTTTTAGTCCACACCCATGCTCAGGCCCTGGTTAATTGTGCCAGTGGAGGACCAAACATCTTGTCAAAGGCAGAATATACAGTGTATAGCAGGGCTAGGCATGACATTGATCACAGTCCACTAGTGGATTACCGAGCAATTTGGGGGTGATCGCCTGAAAAATAAAATAAATAGCCAGTGGACCATGACACTTGGAAAAGTAGCCCTTGCCCTGAAAAAAATCTGTCCAGGCCTGCTATATAAGATCACTTATACTTTTCAAATTGATCCTTTATAAAATATCATCTTACTAGCCGCAGCATCTAAATTTTATGCTACTTTAAGACAGAGCCAAAGCTATCATGAGCATGGCCAGGTGAGAGCAGTAGAGATCGAATGAGCACGTCAGTACATTTTAGTGCGATTTCCACATAATTGGCCCCTCCTTTTCCAATTCTTAGCTCAAATATTTCCTCTGAAAGGTCTTACCTTAAGAGCCTCCTTAAGTAGCCCCCACTCCATTCATTAACCCAAGCCCATCTTTCTTCAAAGCACTTGTCAGTTTAGAAATGATTTATGTGTTGTTTACTTATTTATTTATTTGTATTGTTAAATTTATTGAGGCGACTCTGATTAGTAAAACTTATGTAGGTTCCAGGTGTGCAATTCTATAGTATACCATCTATGTGTTACATTATGTGTTCACTCAGAGTCAGCTTTAACTTCCTTGGAATATAGGTTTCATGAGAACAGGGTCACTACCTCTTTCATTTCTGTACCTCCAGTTAAGAAGTTGTTGCAATAGCCCAGCTGAGAGATGATGGTGGTTTGGAGTAGAATAATAACAGTGGTGATAATAAGACAGGGTCACATTCAGGATATATTTTATCTTATTTATTTTTTTAATTTAAATTTTTTTTTTAGTTTAAGCATAGTTGGTATACAATCTTATATTGGCTATATTAGTTTCAGGTGAACAATATAGTGTTTTGACATTTTTACACCTTACAATAGAATCACCCTACTAATTCTAGTAATTATCTGTCATCATGTAAACTTCTCACAATATTATTACAAGATGTGTTTTGGATGTAGGGCCAAACAGACTTGCTGAGGAATTGGATACTGGTGAGGAAGAGAGGAGGCCAGGTTTATTCCTGGGGATTTAACCTAAGCTACCAGTTAGATGGTGATGCCATATACTGAGATGGAAAACACTCAGGAGGAACGGGGTTAGGTGCAGATGTTGGATGAGTTAAGTTTGAGAGGCCTATTACATATCCAAGTGAACATATCAAGCAGGTAGATGTATATATCTGATCTGGGTATATCCAGCTAAGTTGGGTAGAAACAACATCTAGAAATAAATGTTGGCATACATATAAATTTATGTATGTATACATGTATATATATATATGTGTGTGTGTGTATGTATGTACGTGTGTGTGTGTGTGTGTGTGTATATATATATATATATATATATATATATATATATATATAATATTTTAATATATATTGCCAAAGGACCAAAGGAAATTATTTAGGGATAGTATTCATGGAAATGAAAAGGGTCAAAGAGATATTCCTGGGGCAATCCAACATTTAGGAGTCTGTCAGAGGAAAAAGCAGCAGCAAAGAAAATCAGGAAGGAGAAGCCAATTAAAAGAAAGCAAGAAACATACAGTTTTACTGATGCCAAAAAAGAGTGTTTCAGAAGTACAGGATGTCCTACCCAACATATCTTTTATCAGAGCAAATATATAATAATTAATAAAAGGACTATTATTTTTATGTTTCAAAGTTTAGCCTTTCTTTTACTGATTACATAAGTATATCCTGTTTGAACCAAAACAGAGCTACTATATACAATATACCTTTAGGACAAAACATAAAATATGGGCTATAACTTTTATCATATGTAACTTTGTGTTCTTCAACATTTTAAGGAAAATCCGTTATTTCTTTGTATATATTCTGCATTCCTATATAGGTTTAATTCCTGCTATGAATTAATTCTATCACGTTTTTGTTCGCGGGACTTCAGAGCATATGGTATTACAGGAGTGAAAGTAAAACGTGTCATCAAAGTTAACAACCGTATTCTGAGACTAAAATTTGAAAATAAACTCCAAAAGTTTTTGGACAATGAAGATATGCATGACTCAGAGTAAGAAGTGGAATTCCATAAGGAACATTTTTATAAGTCTGATTTCATTTTATAAAAATGTCTTTCTGTTTTCAAAGTTTATAATATTGAAAATATAACTTACAAAATATTTCCTTTCCATACACCTCTGTGACTAGAAAGACCTTACAGTTTATCCACATTTGGGCTCTTTTTTTGTGACGGGGGGTGGGGAGTGAAGGTTTAATAATGACATGGGAACTTCCAATGTAAATGGGAAATATCCTGGGCAGGAGATACAGTCATCTTATCCTATGGTTAAGCTTTTTTGAAATCAGTTCTTAAACTCTTTTTTTTTTTTTGTCTCTATTCTTAAGGAGCTATCGAAAGATGCTAGAATGCCTTTTTTATGTTTTTGATCCTGAAGTTACAGTGAAGAAAAAGCATCTGGTACAAATCCTTGAAAAAGGATTCAAAGACAGTGAAACAAACAAGGTAGCATTAAATGTCATGCAGAATAATTCTCTCCTCTTAATGAATAAAGCTCTGACACCAGTTAAGCATGGTTTGATTCTTAATCATTTTATCCATATGTATAGGAAACTTCTGTTGCACAAAAACTTAGTGCTATCATAGAAAGTATAGCATCTTTGTTCTTTGGATTGTACAATAAAAAGTCCATTCCTTACTTTATCTGCAATGCTATCTACTATTTAATCTTTCCACTATTTTTTATGTTGAGATCCTTTTATTGGTGATCTTGAAATCTACTTCAATCTGTTTTAAACTATCCAAAGTTCTCTCCACTTACCTAACACTGCTGTGCTTTCTAGCCGTCATCCTATTTTTCACTTTCCTTTTACTGCCACTATTTCTTCATTCTGTACTTAATGTCCCCACCTTGATGCTGATACTGCTTCAACCTGGGTCACTCCTGAGCTCCACAAATCCAGTCAGCTTTTCTCAGTGCTCTGCCTTCTTGCTGTAGCACACTGGTATGGAGCAGTGTTTCCTAACCCGTTCACATCATGGCACACATAAAATGAAGACATTGCTTCATTTCAATCTTAGCTTTCCTACTCACCAGCTATGGGACTTCACTTCTCTGGGCCTGTTTATTCCTATCTGTAAAATGAAGATAATAATAGTATCTACTTTAGAGTTGTTGGGATTTAGTGAGATATGCATAGAAAGTTCTTATATGTTAATGTTCATTATTCACCATTGCCAAAAAGTGGAAGCAACCCAAATGTTCATCAACAGATGAATGGATGAACAAAATGTATACACATACATTATTATTCAGCCATAAAAAATAATGAAATTCTGATATATGCTAAAACTTGGATGAACCTTGAAAAAATTACGGTATGCTAAAATTAAAGAAGTCAAACACAAATGGACAAATACTGTGTGGTTCCACTTATATAAAAGGTACTGAGAACAGGCAAATTGGTGGAAATATAAAACAGAATAAGTGTTACCAGAGGATGGGAAGGATAGAAGTATGGGGAGTTATTGCTTAATGAGTACAGACAACTTCTATTAGTGATGATGAAAAGTTCTGGAAATGGATGGTGGTGATGGTCGCACAATATTGTGAATGTAGTTAATGCTAATGGATTGTGCACTTAAAATGGTAGCTTATATTGTATTTTTTTACCACAATAAAAAAAAAATCACACACATACACACAGCATTTCAGCCTTTCAGTGGAGAGATTGGAGAGAGTAGGAGCAAATGACAAGGGCACTATATATAGGACGTTCTACAAAAGCTCAGGCCAGCGATGATGGTGGTTTCAGCAAGGTGGTGTAGTCAGAGTGTCGTCACTATACTTTCTGGAAGAGAAACAAGGAGGGGAGAATTTAGGGTTTTAGAAGGTGGAGTGAAATGCTCAGGGTCATTCCAGAGAACTATGAACCATATGGACACAGAGGATGAGGGAAGGATGGGGCTGACATTTCTGTGTTTTCTGTCTGCCAGGAATTCAGCTAGTGCATTAGCTCCTGCATCTCCTACGGGAGATGCTCTCTCTCTAATCCTCCCAACAGCCTTCTGCACTACTCTGTCCAATACAGGAGCCAATATCCACATGTGACTGCTGAGCATTTGAAATGTGACTAGTTAGAACTGAGATGTGCTCTAAGCTTAAAATACATACCAGTTTTTGAAAACTTGGTACAGAAAATAAGACTATAATTTTTTATATTGATTACATGTTGAAATGATAATATTTTAGAAATACCAGTAGTTTCCTAATAGGCAGACCTGCCCTTCTCTCTACTCCTTCTACCTTTAATAGAACAGACAATCTTTCCTAAAACATTATTGTCATAGAGCACATGGCACCATGCTCATGATGAAAAAGAAATCTTGAGTACCGTAGCTTCCTGTGACTTCCAATTATGACGTTTTAAATTCCTCTGCCTGCCATTTAATTCCCTTCAGAATCTAGCTTCACCCTAACTCCAATTATCAAATGCACCAATGTCCCAAGTGTTTTTAATCAATTAAAATGGAAAAGTGTAAACAAATAATTTACTTAAAGAATCCTTTACTATAACTTTTTTTTTTTTTTTAAAGATTTATTTTATTGATTTTTGACAGAAACAGAGAGAAGGGGGAGGGCCCAGAGCAGCCTCCATAGTCGACATTAGTTTTCCATATGTTTCACTCCACAGGTGCAGGTGGGCATGGGGCTGCACCAGCAAGAACTGAACTGGGGGCACACCCCAGTTCAGCATGTGGGTCCGCATGGGCCGGGATTCGATCCTCGGTCCCCGGGGCTTCAAAGCGAGCGCTTAACCCGCTGAGCCATCCCAGCTTTCCCCCTTTACTATAACTTAAAACACGTAAACTTACATTCATTTGTCTTTATGTGTAGGGTCAAAGCCTTTGAGTATGAGGTTGGAACTCTAGATAGTCTTTCTTGCATCAACCACAACCATATTACATATTAGTTTCAGTTTCCTTAAAATTGAACATGAACTTAAAGATTCTTGAAAAGCAACTTGAGTGCAAGAATCCATCTAGTTTTAGTTTGTACAATCCCCTCTGACACCACCCAAATTTTTCATTGATCTCACCTACACATGCTTTTTCAGAAGTAGTTAATGATTAGCCTTTATGGAATTTACCAAAGCTTTTCATTTCGTTTTCATAGAAACAATTTCCATTTTTTCTCATATTTCGTTGTTTTATGTAATGTGCATAATTTCAAGACAAATACAACTGGTGTAAATGAGTTTAGAGACAATAGTAACTGACTTTTAGTGAGCATATAACATGACTGGGTGGAACAGAAGTACACCAGTATTTTTAAAAGTATCCACTTATCCTTGATCTATCACCATGCTGTGGGTTATAGAAAGAATGGAAAATGTTGGTTAATCCTATGAATTGGTTACGTGGAAATTAAGTGGAAATTAATTGGACACTTATTGTAGAACATTTGTTATACTGAAATATATAATCATTTGTACACATTTCTCTATAAGTGCTTGAGGGCAGGGATTTTTTTATAGATTCTTACTTCAAGTCTGATAAATAAAAGATGGATAGTTGGGTAGATGGCTGGCTGGCAATCAAACCTATTTCTGTATCTTCATATGTTTTCCTCCTCTTAAAAACACTTTCAAGTTTCTGATTTTTGAACTTGTGTCTAATCTTCAAAGCCTAGCCACAATCTCATTACCTCTATAAATTCCTTCTTAATCACTTCATTTAAAAAATGTATATCTTATTTCACACATTTTATAATGCCTTATATTTTTAATTATCAGATATTATTTTCCGCTTACCCTCTCTAATTTGAGAGCCAAGACCATGCTATGGCCTCACAACACTATACAAATATCTAATGGATACTTAGTGATGTTCACTAGAAACATAAGGTTATATTTAATGGGGTGTGGAATCTGTAGTCATAAGAGCCACATTTCAGTATTTATGTATTTTTAAAAACCTCTTTGGATAACAAGTTTCAATAAGAAAAAATATATAGGAATTTCAGCATGTATAGAAAAGATGTATTTCTAGATAATTTGGTTACTAATATTAAATAATAATTTTAAAACTCTGAGATAGTAATTGGGAGAAGTAAAACTGAGTTCAAATTATGACTTTGCCAAATTCTACTTCTGTCCTGGATAGATCATATAATCTTTCCTTTACTTGTTAAATTTATTGAGGCAACATTGGTTAGTAAAAATTACATAAGTTCCAGGTGTACAATGCTACAGTTCATTGTCTATGTATTGCATTATGTGTTCACCACCCTCCTTCCCACTTTCCCTCAGGTAACCACTAAACTATTAACTGTGTCAATGAGGTTTTGTTTCTTTGTTGCTTTCAGTTTTATGTTCCACATATGAATGAAGTCATATGGTTCTTGGTTTTATCTGTCTGGCTTATTTTGCTTAGCATGATGATCTCAAGGTCCAAAACATGGTGGCCAAGTCATGGAAACAACCAAAGTGCCCTTTGATAAATGACTGGATAAAGAAGCTGTGGTATAATGGAATATTACTCAGCTATAAAAAAAGATGAGATACTGCCATTTGCATATAATCTCTTTTAGCTCTAGTTTTTTTTACTACTAAAAACAGAGATTTTTGTTTTCTTGTTATATCTGCTTTCACAGCAACATGAATATCTAATAAAACACTTTCACAAAATAAATCTAGTCACCATGCAAACTAAGTTTCCCATGCATTAGCGTAAGTATCTAGAAAACAATGTAGATTAGACTAGACATATTAGAATATATACATATATACACACACATATATATGTATACGTACATAATACACACTTTCACTAATTTAATATCTCATTCCCATGTGATTTTCTTTTTGCAATATACAGGACTACTTAGTGGAGTAACACTGAATATGTGTAAAACTGTAGCTCCTGCACCACACAGTGTTGTCAGTATTAACTCTGGCTGCGTTTTACAAAAATAAATATTGTTCTATGTAGCTTTTTATAAATCTGTTTGCATATCAATTTAAATATATGAATAGTTTTACAGGATGAATTTGCACCTGAAAGTTATCTACTTCTTTTCAGTGAGTCTGACCTGCATTTTCCTTGCCCAGACACACAAATATGAAATAATAAACCATCTGTTTTGATGTTGCAGTTTTGTCAATTTTGTAAAAATACAATGTTTTTGCATTACAGCTCCCTCTCAGAAAAGAAGCTGTTACTCTTGCTAACAACCTAAGTATGTGTGAGTGTCCCAGAATTGAATTTCTACAGCAGAAGTACAAGGATGAGAAGGAAAACTCTTTTGAGCATGAACTATTTAGACATGGTAATACAAATATACAGTTGTTCTGAACTTTTAAGTTCTAAGTCTCCAAATTCAGTAATTAATTTCATAACATTTTTGATACTTGGTTTTATCAGTCAGGAGATTTTCTGAAACCCATTTTATCTAGTATTTACCATTGTACTGATACATGACTTTCTGATCTATTACTTTAAAGATTTATTTTTATTGTTTTTGACAGAGAGAGAGAGAGAAACAGAGACAGAGAGAAGGGGGAGGGCCCAGTCAGTCTCCATAGTTGTACATCATTGGTTTTTCCACATAGTTTTGTTCCACAGGTGGGCGCGGGGCTGCACAGGGCAGGAACTGGACCAGGGTCTCACCCTGGTGAGAACTGAACTAGGGGCACTCCCCAGTTCAGCATATGGGTCCACTCAGGCCAGGACCGGGATTCGATCCTCAGTCCCCGGGGCTGCAAAGTGAGCTCTTAACCCACTGTGCCATTCCGGCTTCCCCTGATCTATTACTTTAATCAAGTTGTCAACAAATATTTACTGAATGGTTATTATGTGTTAGCATTATTAGGATGTGACTAATTGGTTACTCAAATTTAATCCAACTTATATGATATAGATACTTCACAGTATGCTTTTTACATTAAGTTTTGTCCTAAAGCAAATAAATTCTATAATACATATATCTACATTACTCCCCCCCCACACACACATACACACCAGGCACCCCAAATTCATAGGAAAGAGAAAAGAGAACTTGGCCCATTTATGCATTAATCATTATATAGACCACTCAGGAAAACAGGCCTTATTTATCCTTAATCATAAAATTATGAGGTTAATAAAACCTGTGTAGAAATCCAAAATTGGCTACAGACAAATTGTGAAGTGTATGGATTGCTTTATAAGTTGCCTTTTGGAAGATAAAGTTATGGTATTTTATTTATTCAGTCATAAGTACTTTATTTGCATCTTGAATATATATACTCATAAATAAATAATATGATTCAGTTTCTTGGACACTTCTAAGACAGCTTCCCTGGTACCTACAGATTGGGGAAAAAAACAGCTCATATGTTCTCTCTTGCCTCACCCTCTTCCACTGTTCATTCTTCAGTCCCACCCATATTTATGGAGTGCTTACTGTTAGGTACTTGGTAGGTGAAAGGGATACAGTCAATGCAAACTAAACACAGTTTCTCCTTTAAGGTGTTTGCAAATATTAATAATTATGCAAATACACATAACATTTCAATTAGCATAAGAGCTACACAGATGAAGTATTAATGCATAGTGCCAAAGAATGTATAATAAGGAGATTTGATTAGGTCAGGGAGTAAGGAACACCTACTCTTTGGTCTCAACCTTCCAACCTACTAAATATTGAGTAGTCAAAAATTTGGATAATTTATTTAAATGTGCAATATTCTAGGTTCCAGACTATAGTTCTGCTAAGATGACTTATGCTGAACGAAACTGTGTGTTTTGTAGCCTTTCGGTTAATAATAATCAGAAAACTAAGCAGATTATTGAATCTGAAACAACTCTTTTACTGAAAAAAACAATTTACTTCTTTTTCCTCATTCTCCTCCATTCTTATCCTAACAAACACTTCATGATGTTTTTCTAGATCCTTCTGAGTATGCATTAGAAAACAATTAGATTCTCCCAGTTTACATTTCATGACTTACATGCAGTTTTTTTAAACAGTCATTTGATTGTTTTATGCATAGTAATTAGAAGTTACTCTATAGAATTCAGTGACTCCTAGAGATCTTTAGGATTTGGTGAATCTCAAGGTTCCTTTTAAGATCTAAAGGGAAAAGAAATGTTCATCCATCCAGAAGACATGTATTGAATGCATCCTATGCTCTAAGCCACATACTAGGTGCTGATAATACAGAAATGAATTTTAAATTATTGTGTTTTTTCTTTCCTTTTTGTAAAGCTTTGCTTGATTTAATTGCAGAAATCTTTTATAACCATTTCACTTATTTAACAAATATTTATTGAGCTCCTATCTTGGATCAAGCAATGTTCTAGGTGCTATCCAGTGGCAAAAAAGATAGTCAGGATCTCTGCCTTTACAAAATATACAGTCAATTTCTGGGGCCAGCCAATAAAGAAGGTGATATTAGAAAATTGTTAAGATGAATTATTCTTAAAAGTGATTTGCTTTTTTCAATGTAGGCATCATCCTCATTACAAAGGTTTTCCTTGGCCAAAGTGTTCAGGCTGGTGAACAGAACTCCATCAATCAAGCCAACTATCCAGTGGTTAATTCAGTGTTCATTCCTCGAAAATATATACTAAGTATGTCTGTCATAAAGAGAAATCTGCTTTCATCTTTTCTGAATACTAAATGTTTGTATTTATACAGAAGCTTACAGTTTAGCCTATACCTAAGTTTGTAAACTTTTCTACAAAAAAAAGTTCCTAGGTACTAATGAGCTTCCATTTTTCTAACCCCTACTACAATGTCATTTATACATGTGTACACATAGATACTCTATTTTGTAAAATCTTATTTTGTATTTCACACATACATAAATACCATATATGTATTATATATAATATATATAATATGTATTTTAAAAGTTAAAAATCCACCCAACTTTTTATAACAAAGTAATACTTTTATCAAAACTATATGGCCACACATTAAGTAGAAAAGCAAAAAAGTATGAGAAGGAAAATAGTATGAATAGAATTAAACCCTACTAGTTTATGTAGTGAAAAGGTGACTAGTAAATATTCATAGAATTAAGAAACTCTCTGGGGGGAAGAAATAGGAAGAAAAAAACAACACAACATACTAGTTGCAACACCAAGTTTGTTGTTTATTAACCTATATAAGAATGAAAAAGTATGTTTAATTTTGAAGTGTTTGTTTTGTTTGTTTTTGTTTTTTTATTTTACTCTAGATTCTATAGTGGGACAAAGAAGTTGTGATTGCAGTTTTCGGCAGTGCAAGTGGTTTGTCTTTGATCATGACTTTGTTTTGCCAGAATACATTGTTGAACTTGAGTATATTACAATGGTATGAATGTATTTTTAAAGCTAGAATTCCTTAAATAAGAACAGAATAGTAATTTGAAGTCTAATAGTGTTGTGTCAAGTTTATTTTATATATGTATATATATACTTAATTAAAAAAATCATTATGACACCTAAATATTTTAATTATGCAAATATATTACATGAGTAACGTATGTCTGTAGTATCACTGGAAATGATTGAAGAATACAAAATAAACTATAAGAAGAATATAGAATGAACATGAACATTTGATTTCACTTAAACCCTTCTACCACTCCCTTTCATGAAGGCATCCACTGTATTTATATAGGTGCTTTCAAGCTTTTTTCTATGCATTTAAATATATAACAACATACTATTTTACACTGAACAATCAAGTTCTAAGTGTTCTGTAATAAGTTTTGCTTTAACAATACATTTTGGACATATTTTCACTTCAGTACATACAGGTCTATATTTCATTCTTTTGGTAGCTACATACTGTTCGATAATACCCTTATTTATTTGACCTCCCCTGTTGATGAAACAGAGGTTGCTTCCAGTTTTATTATTATTTAAAACAATATTTCAGTAAACATCATTGTAGGTCCACCTTTATACAGATATGGAATTTTCTTTGCAGCATAGATTTGTAGAAGAATTGGATAGCCAAAAGGTATATATATGCATTTTAAATTTTGATAGGTTTTGCCAGTATTTTCCACAAAGGTTGACCATTTTACAAATTTCCAACAGTCTTTGACAGTGTTTTATTTCTTTGCATCCTTACCAACACAAGATATTATCAATCTTTTTCCTCCACCCTGAAGGGTAGAGAAAAGGATATTTTATTCTTTCATATGATATGAATTATATATGGTTTTATGAATCCCTGTTACATCCTTTGACCTTTTTCTGTTGGACTCTTATCTTTTACATATTGATTGGAAAAATCCTTATATGCATTCTGGATATTAATACTTTATCTTGTATATATGCTGCAATAATTTTCTCTCATCTGTCTTTTAATTTTATTTTAGCAAAAAAAGCTTATTTGTCATTTTAATTTGTAATTTAAAAGTTAATTTTTTATTGTTAAATTTATTGGGGTTGACATTGATTAGTAAAAATTACATAGGTTTCAGGTGTACAATTCTATAGTACCTGGTCTATGTGTTGTATTATGTGTTGACCATCCAGAGTCAGTTCTTCTTCCATCACCATATATTTGACTTCTCCATTTTAAGAGGTCAGATTTTTCAATCTTTTCTGGTGTAGATGCTGAATTTTATGTCTCATTTCAGAACATTTATATAAATATTCTTCTTATTTTCTTCCAAATCTTACATGGGTTGTTCTAAAACTTTTAGCTTTTTTGTTCACCTAAAAATTATTTTAAAGACAAGGGATAACAAGTGCTGGAGAGGCTGTGGACAAAAAGGAACCCTCATACACTGCTGGTGGGAATGTAAACTGGTACAACCACTATGGAAGGCTGTGTGGAGATTCCTCAAAAAATTACAAATGGAATTACCATATGACCCAGCCATCCCACTACTGGGCATCTACCCAAAAAACCTGAAAACCTTAATCTTTA
>PVKE010021704.1:0-26259 GCA_004027555.1 Craseonycteris thonglongyai
ATCTGGTCCAGGCCTTTTGCCTTTGGGCAATTTTTGGATAATTGTTTCAAGTTCTGTACTGTTGATTGGTCTATTGAGGTTATCCAAATCTTCTTGGTTCAGTTTAGGTAAACTATATGTTTCTAGAAATTTGTCCATTTCCTCTAGGTTGTCAAATTTGTTTGCATAGAGTCTTTCATAGTAATCTCTTATGATTGTTCGTATTTCTGCAGCATCAGTTGTAATCTCTCCCCTATCGTCCCGTATTCTGGAAATATGAGCTTTTTCTCTTAAAAATATGGAACGCTTCACAAATTTGCGTGTCATCCTTGCGCAGGGGCCATGCTAATCTTCTCTGTATCGTTCCAATTTTAGTATATGTGCTGCCGAAGCGAGCACTTACTTCATTTTTTAAACCACAATTTATATTTTTAGTAAGGTATATTTTATAAATTTTACATGTCTACCATAAATAACAAAATTAGCATTTTTTTTTTATATTGTTAAATATATTGAGGTGACATTCGTTGGTAAAAATTACATTGGTTCCAGGTGTAAAATTCTACATTATATTGTCTATGTACTTACTGCATTATGTGCTCACCACCACCCAGAGTCAGTTCCCTTTCCATCACCATATATTTGATGTCTCTTCCTTACTCCCCCACCCTCTACCTTTACCCTCAGGTAACCACTAAACTATTGACTGTGTCCATGAGTTTTTGTTTCTTTGTTACTTTCAATTTTATATTCCACCTATAAGTGAAGTCATATGTTTGTTAATTTTTTTAGTCTGACTTACTTTGTTTAATACAATGGTCTCAAGGTCCATCTGTGTTATCACAGATAGCTGTATTTCATCTTTTCTATTGCTGAATAGTATTCCATTCTGTAAATGTACCACAATTTATCTTAAAAACAATGGTTACCAACGGCTCAAAATCTAGGGCCTACACTCGCTTTATTATAGAGAGAAACATGTAAAATATCATTGGTATTTTTAAATTGTTTGACCTTATTTTGACTTGGGTAGAGTATCACTTTTTCTTTCAGTTTATTTAAACCAGGGTGAATTTATCATTTTATGTAAAAGGGAAACCTGTTAAGGTAATAGCCGTGAAATATATAAAACTAATAACTTAAATTAGGATTTCTTCTCGATTCAACCAAAATAATTGGAAAATATTTTGAGATGAGACTGATTTTTATTTCTATAAGACTCAGTTTTATTTAATGCTATATCTTTGAACCACCTAAAATAAAGTCACACCCCACCTAATATAAAAAGGCAGTATAACATAGTGTTTGGGAGTGTAGGCTGCTTAAGTTCAGATTTTCTCCTTGCTGCTTACTAATTAAGTTTACCTTGGGAAAATTATTTAAACCTCTCTGTGTAAAAATCAAGATAATAATAATAATAATAATACTTACATCACAATATTGTTATGAGGACTTAATTACAAAGAACGCATAATGCACTGAAAACAGTGCCTAGAACATATTAAATACTACAGAAGTATTTGTGAAATATATAAAATAAAAATATTTTGCATTTCCTTGGTCATACCCCACACTTTAGAAAATACTAAGCTGGTCAAATTATGAAAATTTTTCATGCCGGAAATCTATTTAAGCTGAGCTAATGAAGGATCAATAGTTTTTCATTTCCATGGAAAAGTAGAAAGGACATGCCAAGGAGTAGAAACAAGTAGGAGCAAATAGTTGCAGGTAAGGAAAGGTGAGTAGATGACATTAATTTGTATGTGTGCTTTTTTGTTTGTTTGTTTTGTTTTTTGATTAGGGCATAAAATACACGAAAGAGAATAGTAGGAAATAAAGTAAGAGAGGATAAATGACATGATAAAAGCCAAGCTTGAATGGGGTGTTCTGATCATCACATGCGGATGATTTGGGGGGAAACTGGAAGAGGGAAGTAACCTGCAGAGGAAAGACCAGACAGGAGAGGGTGAGGAACTACATGAAGGCAGCTGCACTAATGGATGATAAAACAATGTAGACGTTAAGTGATGCTTTGACATTAGATCAACAAGGCCAGGTATATTTTAGAGTCATCAAGAAAAAGAAAGAGGTGGAAGGAGGCAAGGAAAGGAGGGAGGGAGAACCAGTTAGGTCTGGGGAGGATGAATTCAGTTTCAAACCTCTCGAGGTTGAAGTAGGAGAGGGCTGACTGGGTGGAGCTGACAGTCGAGCACAGGGATATAGATGTGGGAGTTATGTACACATAAATAACACCTGAAACCATGAGGTATTAATAATTAATACAAATTGGTAGTTACAAAATATTCATGGGGATATAAAGTACACAGAAAATATAGTCAATAATGTTGCAACAACTGGAAGTCATTAGCAATTTTCAGAGGAAGAGTTTCAGTAAACTGAGAAAACATCACCCATCAACATGAGTGACTGATGAGAAAGAAAAAAACAAAACAAAAAAAAACATAGCAACTATACAGATGTAATAAATATAAGAGTGAAATGTAACAGCACTCCCAAAATGTAGCACTTGGTAATATTTTTTTAGAGTGAAAAACTGGATTGATAATGAAAGACAATACAGTAGAGAATCAAGTAAAGGAGTAACAGTTGTCAGGGGTAGTTCAATTAGCCTGATGAAGAAGAGAGGCAATCTGGAATAGCTGTTTCTCAAAGCATGCTCTAGACTTCCTGCCTAATGCTGTTTGGACTGCATGCAAAAAAAATATACCACTCTAAAGCCCAAGCCTCTGAACCTGAATCCTATCAGTAGGACCCAAGAATTAGGATTTAATATATTTACTAAGTTCCTCTAATTGGGCAGTAAAATTAGAGGTTCTAGAGCAGGAAGTTTTATATAGAAATAGCAAGAGATGTTTATTTTGCTATTCTATACTTCTGGTATATCTTATGCACTTTAGAATAAGTAGTGAATATTTTGACAGGTTATCTTAAATAACTAAAGAATTTGTTTTAACTACATGTTATATTACCTTTTGAATTCAGGCATTATTGCAGTTCTGTTGGTTACATAGGTCAGCCTTTATTTCTTGTGAAGATGTGTGCTGTTGTTGTATGCTATATCATGAGTATAGGCATAGAGTATATGGCCTCACATTATCCTGATTTCCTCATCTCTGGTCAAACAGTTGAAAATAAAATGACTTCAAATCAATGAAGGTGAAATAATAAGAATTCAATTCTTTTTCTCAGGCCTCTAAGTTTCTAGGTTGAAAATAGTTTTATCCTTGAGTTTAAACCCATCTCACTACCCCAAATTTTCTTTGTTTTTTAATTGTTTAGAAGGAAGGTCTATATTTTTCTAATCATAAATGATGGCTCTGACCCTTTCTAGTTAAAAATAATCAAGTGAGATTTGCATTTTAAATTTTGTTAAATTGAGTCTTACAAATTTAATTTAGAAACATAACTTCTAAAAACAAGTACAGTTTAGACTTATTTTTAGTTCACACTATACCAGTTCAGATTATGTATATTGTACAATTAACACATACTTGAAAAATAAAGCAAGCTTCTAAACAGTTTCACTACAAAGCATTTAGTATATTGTGACAAAAGGATATTCACTAAAGGATTTATACTAATTGACCTACGTTTCAATTTATGAAACAAACTCAATTCCAAGTAAAATAACTTAATTTAAAATAGCCTTAGAAACTTCAGATTTAAATTAGCAAGCAAGATTAGATGATCATATTTGACATTACTTTGAGTAGTTTCCCAGCACTCTAACACATTTCCACACGGGCATGAATTTCCACAATGTTTTGCTGTGAAATTTTAGTGTGACTATCTAGATTTCTTCATATTTCTAGTTAAAGATTCAGTCTTTTATCATATGTGTTTCAGAAAACATCAAATCTTTAGTTGTAAACCTGATGATGTCTAATTGATGAAGTATACTTACCAGACATCTTTTAGGAGTAAGATCAATTTGTTGGCTGCCTCAATTCTAAGGTGACCAGATTTTAACTTTGGTAAAGTGGGACACCATTGACTGGGGGGGAGGGGGTTCTTTATTAAAAATTTTGTCTATCTCCCGCCGTTCCCTAGCTTGTCGTGCACTCTTTCCCAAAATCGGGACTTTTTAAAAATGCCGTGGGACGCGGGACAAATTGTTCAAAATTGGGACTGTCCAGCCAAAAGCAGGACGTGTGGTCACCTTACTCAATTCCTTCTCTATGTGAACAAGTACGCTATCCCTCACTTCAAGAGGAGGGGTCTAATGCCCTTGAACATGACTGTTCTTAATGATCTTTGTGATCACTAGAATGTACAAACTTGTCCAGACCACATGCAACTCCGGACCACTTTGAATGCTATCCAACACAAATTTGTAAACTTTCTTAAAACATTATGAGTTTTTTTTTTTAATCTCATCAGCTATTGTTAGTGTTAGTGTACGGTATTTTATGTTCGACCCAAGACAATTCTTCCAATGTGGTCCAGGGAAGCCAAAAGGTTGGAAACCCCTGATGCAGCAGAAGTGATGTTCTGGGACTTAAGATGTTCTAGGTCATAAGAATCCTTGCAACTTCTTTCTGGGTTTCTTGGGACACTTGTTCTAGAATGTTCCCTCTTGGAACACAGCCACTATTTTGTAAAAAGCCCAAGCCACTTGGAGATGGTTCCAACTGGACTCTCAGCCAAAAGCCAGCATCAACTGCCAACTAGATGTGAGAGCAACCTAGGACCACCAGCCCAATCAAGTCAGATGCTGAAACTCCAGTAGATCCTGGAATGAGGCTTCAAATAAGAACTCAGCAGTCAGCCCACAGAACCATGAGAGGCAAAAACTGTTGTTTTAATTCATTAGTTTGGGGATTGTTACACAGCAAAGATTAGCAGAATATTAGTTTCTCTTTCTCTGCTCAGGTTCAGACTATCAAACTTTTATAATTTCCCAGCAAAAATAAAAAATAAAAAAATAACAGAGTAGAGGCCAAATGACTCTTAAAAGTTTCACCTAGTAGTCTAACATCATTAAGATGTTCTTGATTTGCTTAATGGAAATAGCTCAGGCTTACCTCCTTTGCATGTTTTTTCCCTTTAATTGTTACTGAATCAAAATCTGAGCTACATAAATTTATAAAATCTTGCCCAACTCCTTCATTAAGTAAAAGAGGAAACAGGGTCCCCAAGATTTACCGGTCCCACCCAAAGACATAAGAAATTATCATCTGCTACTCCTATTTCAAATCTTGGCTCTTTACACTTTTCATAACTACCTCTCAGGGGTCATGTTTTTTCCAAAACAAAGTATGAGTTCAAGACAATAACATGTCTCATTATTCTTTGCCTAAATTAGCAAACAATTTTTACAGGCCCTTAACCAAATCAATTTTCACTAAAATTGAGTAAGAGCAAAATACTTCTGCCTGATTTTCTTCACTTGTCAAAGTTCATGAACTCCTAGGTCTAACACTAAATGTTAAAGATACATTTCACTGTTCTAATTTGAGGACATCTAGTATATATTTGTGGTTGATTCTACTCTTCCTATAAAGTGTTTACCTTTATCTCCCTATTCCTCAACCAGCACTTCCTATACTCACATCTTCAAACAGGTAATTCAATATATAGGTTTACCTCTCACTAAAGGTTGGAAACTCTAAAATGTATTTTCCTTTTTGTTCCTGTTCTCTGATTAAATTCTTATTACGTATTTCCAACCTACTAAACATTTGTGCTTAGATATCTAGCCATGACCTCTTAATTAACACTCAAAAATAAAATTAATTTTCTGTCCAAAGCATCCAGATGGTTCACTTTTTAAAATATTCTATCAAGGGACTATTTCCCCAATATTCAAGGTTTCAAATCTCCTGAGGTTGTCTTATTCATTCTCCTAAGTTTGTAGATTTTTAATCAGAAATATCTTTCATCCATCATTTTCTTTCCATTTCCACCATTACCACCATTCCACCATGACTGGGCTAGACATGTTTCACACCATCCAGGATTTCTGTGACACCTGGACCTATCTTCAATTTATCCTTTGTCTTAAACACTGCTCAATTTATCTTTCTTAAACACCAATTTCATTATAATTTTTCCCTGCTCATAAATCTTCCATGACTTCCTACTGTGTCAATTCTAAGTCTCTCTGGTTGTGTTTGAAGGCTCTCCAGAATCAAGTCCCACTCTGTCAGCTCAGCTTCATGTCTTCCTGCTCCCCCAAATTGACTTCCTTCCTGCCTTGGGAAAGAGCCATTATTCTATATAGAACACTTCTTCCTTCCCACATCCTTCACAACCCTCCAAACCAAGTTCAATATCACTGTCTCCATGAAACTTGCCCTAATAGCATCTGTGGAACTAAATAATGTTCAACATCATTTTCAAATAAAACAAAGAACAGTAAGTGATGTGATCAGAGGAGACAACTAAAATGTTCCTCACTTATCTCACACTGCAACTTGAAAATCCACAATTAGAGACCTGACAGGTTTAAGTAAACCTTGCAGTTAAAATGTATAAACTCTTAGCAAAGGATTAGTCCTGCGTTTTTTAGTATGAAATATTTTATCACATCCTGTCTGGAAAGCAAAAACTTGGAGCTAAGGGGAAACCCTGTTGCATACCTAGATAAGCTAAGGAAAGAAAATAAAAGAGGGAAGCATGAGATGCCAGAATCTCAGTTTGTCTACTTTGCAAATAACTTCTTTTTTTCTTTTAAGAATTGGCCTTTTGCATTATAGATGTGATAACTATCAATTATTCAGAATATTTGATGTACCAACTACTCTCACTCTCCCACAATACTAGAATACGGATTTCTTCTTCTGAGTCAAACAGAAATTGATATTATATACACCCCCATAGTACCATCTTCCTTTCTTTAAATAATAAATTTCGTGACACCAGAAAAAGATGGATTCAGCCTGCTGGTAGAGTCACACATTTTCCTATACTGTTTTTCCCCTATTTAGCAATATGACCTCCAATGATGAACACTCACCTCTTATTACCACCAAATAAAACCAGTTAAGTAAGGAAGTTCTGTTTTGTTTGTTTGTTTGTTTTTTACAAGTAAATTAAAAGAACAGGAATAAGATAATCTTAAGTGACCAAGTGTTTTCTTTCTAGTTTCTGGGCATATTTTCTTCTTTCTGTCATTGGCCCCATCTGCTTGTTGGCTCTTCCTACTTCTGGTCTACATGTCTAGGTCACTGTCATGAGTCCAGGCTCCAGGCTCTCTCTCTTTCCTGTGCTGCATTCCTGTTCTTCTACCTTTTTTTTTCCCCTTAGAGAGAGAGAGACATACAGAGACAGAGAGAAGAAGGAGGGCCCAGAACAGTCTCCATAGTTGCACACTACTGGTTTTTCCACATAGTTTCATTCCACAGGTGGGCGCAGGGGTGCACAGGGCAGGAATTGGGCCAGGGTCTCGCCCCAGTGAGAACCGAACTAGGGGCACTCCCCAGTTCAGCACATGGGTCCACATGGGCCGGGATTTAACCCTCGTTCCCCCTGGGCTGCAAAGCGGACATTTAACCCACTGAGCCATCCCAGCTTCCCCCATTCCTGTTCTTTTCTCTACTTCCCTGGCCTCTGGGTTCTCACTTGCTACCTCTACCCACCCTCATCTCCTAGGTGTCTTACACCTGCATGAGTTTTCGGTGATTTCAAATACAAGAGGAAAAGTGTAATCTGTTTCTGGCAGAAGAAGGAAGAGGCAATATTTAGGAATCTGTCAGATTACAAACAGGAAAGAGCTCTTAAGAGAGATCAAGCTCTCAGGATTATCATAAAACCTCAGGTGTTAACTCCACTTCTTTCCACAAAAACTTTCCTATACCTTGGGATCATGTAAAATTTACCCAAAGGTGTTGAAATAAAATCCAGGACTAACTGTTTTCATTATCATTTGGAAATGCAAGGCAGAGAAATAATTAACTTCAAAATTATAAGTACCTTCAACAAAGAGTCCACTCAAGTTTAAGGTTACAAGGCAAAAAAATGTCATTCTTTCTAGAGATTTATACTGGATCCAAATAATGCCTTAATACAGTTAATAGAGTAAATGAATAGATTAAACTAAATCAATCATTTTGGCTTTCCATTTATGAGAGTTTTTTTTCTCTGCTTGTTTATTCCACCCAGAGTTTATAAACCCATATTCAAGGGAAAGACCAAGGGAAGGAAGGGAGGGGGAGGAGAGGAAGGGAGGGAGGGAGCACAAGGAAAGGTGGGGAACAAGCCTAAAATACATTCTGCCACATTTGGGAAAGTGTTTCATCTCTTCTTTTTAACTTCAAAATATCCCTTCTGTTTCAGAAAACTTTTAAAGACAGCTCATTCTGGAGATCATTTGCAACACCGTTTTATTCAAAGACCCTAAACAGGAGTCTTTCTAAGAGTCTTCCCAGGTCAAGCAAGAGACTCTGAAGGCTTAACCACAACTGACATTCATAGGCAAAAATGTCCCCAACTTTCTTTTTCCATTCTTCCAAATTGGCCAGTGCCTATAAACTCCACCGATTAGTAGTCAAAGCATTCCCTAACTGTTGAGCCTGTGGGAATTTAGGAATTTCAACCGGAGCATGTCAATCCCAAAGTCCTCCTATCCTCTGGGTGAAATCCCTCAGAACAAAAGACAAGGGAGACGCCGGGGGAAGGGCGCCCGATGGACCGGGACAAGAAGCAATGCCCAGACGCGCTGAACGGTAAACCGGGACTGCTGGGACGTCGGTAATCGGTAACCGTGGAGAAGCAGCAATGCTTCCAACACCCTGGACGGCGGAACAAACCCACCGTGTCTGGAAGGCTGCGAAAATCCTCCCTCCGGCCCTCCCTTGCTTCTCTCCTCACCCTCCCGGGACCCACCTCCTCGGACTCGGTTCGCACTATGTCGCACCCGCTCTGCTGCCCTTGCACTCCACCCACTACATTCCTGGGGCTATTCCAAGTTGCCGCCGCTACATTCCAAAGCACTGGACTCTGTCTAGAAACTCAAGTAGAACCGACCCGCGCGCACTCTGCCTCCGGGGACCTGGACCAGTTCCGACGGCCGTGCCACCAGCGTTTGCCCGGCTCTCGTGTGGGAAGAACCAGCCTTCGGACACAACTACAAACCTACGATAATGGCTGTTCCCAGCCTCGCTTGCACCAGCTCCCTCCAGCACGCAAACCTGTACGAATGGAAGTTGCTGGAAGTTCCTATTCCTCGTGCCCCTCCGCTACTCGCACCCCGCAGGGCGCACGGCAACGTGGGCGCGCGCAGCGACCGCGCCGTCCCGGGAACCGGGCTGCGTGTTCCTCCCACGCAGTCCCGAGCGCCTGGGTGCGCCTCCGGGTGCCACCGCGTCCCCTCCGCCTCGCTCCCAGGACAGCTCCAGACACCGACACGGGAGGAGGGAGGGATGCACGCAGAGACCCAGCAACATCCATTTTCTTTCCGTCCCACCGACTCCGAGGCCGGGGTCTCCCGCGCCCACGGCTCGCGCACTCACCCATAGCCGCAGGTCCGCCTGTGCTGCGTCTACACTCGAGCGCGAGCGACCCGGGGCTGCGCGGGCCAGGTCCTCCAAGCCGCTCTCCCGCGCCCGGCGTCTCGGCGTGACAGCCTCGCCCCTCCCAGCGCAGCCGCTTCCCGGCCTCCCGGACCCCTCCCCTCTCCCACCTGCCTCTTCTGGCGACTGCCTGCGGCTTCCCCTTCTAAGTGGTTCTCCTCCCCAGCCGCCCCACCCCGCCCCTTTCACTTTCCCGCGAGCCACGTGCAAATGCCTCCAACTGAAATACGTTAAATACAATCTGCACACACACACACTTAAGCGCGCGCGCACACACGCACACACTGTCTCAGCGCCTCACAAATGACCCAGTAGCCAGATAATAATTCCTAACGTGGAAACTAGGGAAAGATTATTCCAGAAGAGACAAGTTTGAGATGGTTTTATATTCCCTAGTATCTTGTCTTTGGTAAACTATTTTTTCATTAATAACGATATTAATGAAGACAAAAGGAAGAAAAATTGTCCCTTTAATTTATATTAAGCTCTCCTCTTCGGGATTTTTGTTTTGTTTTGTTTTGTTTTTAACTTATTGCTCTTTTGACAGAGAGGAGGAGGGCCCAGAGCAGTGTCCGTAGTTGACAGCATTACCGTAGTTTTCCATATGGTTTCACTCCACAGGTGGGCGCAGGGCTGCGCAGGACAGGGAGCCTCCCGCAGAGGCCCTGGCAAGAAATGAACTGGGAGCACACCCCAGCTCAGCATATGGGTCCACATGGACCAGGACCAGGATTCAATGCTCGGGCTCCAGGGCTGCAAAGCGAGTGCTTAACCCACTGAGCCATCCGGGCTTCCCCTCTTTCTTCTTTGTTAAATATTTGTTTCTATAACCTAGCAAGGCCATAAAGTCCTAAAAGGCACAGACAGACACGTACACACACACATACACCATAATCTGCAGGTGTCACCTGGCAAATAGACGACTCAATCCAAGGGTCATTGGTTGATGCTGCTCAAAGGGCACTGGGCTTCTCAGTGGGCGGATTGGGGTGTGATCCTGGCTGTAGCACTGCTACACTGGGACTCAAATTTCCTAATTTGTGCAATGAAGTATCTAGAAAAAGTGATCTCTACGTTTTCTTCAAGCTAAAAATATTATATAATTCTGTGGGTTACTGGCCTAGTTCTTTTAGGATTCAGACTGGAAAAGTTATTTCAGTAAGTCAGTCCCCAAAGTGTCTTAAGCTTCTTTTTCATGCACAGCGCACCCTACAAAGTATACAAATCTATGCCATGAGTGGGGGAAAGAATTAAAGTGACATGGTTACTAACACTGAGGAACATTGCTATGCAATGGAGAAGACACGAAACACGATATGAAAATAATTAAGAATGTGTTTAGCAGTAATACATGAATAAATGGAGAGCATATCATTAAAATGGCACAAAAACATTTATACAGCGATTTCTCATGTAATAGAAGAGATACACTCCTGGAAGGGATGTTGTAAATGCATTTCAGTTAAATAGGAATAGAAAATTATTCTTGTGGGAGGGGAAAGGAAGTAGTCTATGGTGACCAGATTTTAACATTGACAAAGTGGGACACCATTGACCGGGGGGGGGGGGGGGGTTGATTAAAAATTTGGTCTATCTCCCACCGTTCCCTAGCTTGTTGTGCATTCTTTCCAAAAATTGGGACTTTTTTAAAACGCCGCGGGACGTGGGACAAATTGTTAAAAATCGGGACTGTCCCGCCAAAAGCGGAACGTCTGGTCACCTTAAAGTAATCCATAAAGTTAAAAGTTTTGACACACTATTCGAAGTGCATCACATTCTGGAAATTGACTAACATAACACTTCTACATGGGTTCAATAAAGATAAATGATGAATGTTTGGAGATTAACTCATAAGCACAGCTTTTGGATCACAACAGACAACTTACCACTTATTTTCAGAGGATCTGTTTTAAGATACTGTAATTCAAAAAATTAGAATATTATTTTTTCCAGTGGAAAATTTTGTATCATGTTTCTGAAATGTGAAATAATCATAACATAAATTAAGTATAACATACTAAGTGTTTGGCATTGTTCTTTGGGTTTTATATTAACTCATATCATTCTCACAATAAACTTATAAGGAAGTTATTATTATTCCCACTTTACAGACGAGGAAACTAAGCCACAAAGAAAAAAATTCACTTGCCCAAATCACATAGGTAATAAACGATAGGATAATATTCTAACCCAAGCAGAAATGCTTCAGAGCCCATAATCTGAATCGGTTCACCACACTATTTCCTAGTATTTGTGGATTGCCACATGCTTGACAAAGACAGTGATATTTTTCAATGTTTAGTATAATTCATACATATTTCCAACACTCCCAGTGACTTGTAAAAATTTTGGGATACACTAAAGATGTAATTGATTATATATTGCTATTTAATAACCAAAACGATGATGTTATCTCTCTGTTGACTGGTTAGTGACTATATCAAAATTGTGATGGTTTAAGTAATCCATTTTACAGGGACCAGGTAACTGGACATCCATAAACTGGGTCTCACATATAGAGAAGCCATAATCTCACTTGAGTTTTAACAAATTACATAATTTTATATGAGGATAAATAAACATGTCAATTCATGTTCTCAAATAATGTATTCTAGTCATACTGCCAATTTTTCAATATTTCTGCTTTCTCATTCCTGTCATCTAATTGTCCATCAGGTCCTAAGACTGTCTTCAAACCATCTCTCCACTCTTCCCTCATCACCAGACCCCACCTCTTACAAGTCCTGTGTGGATATGACTAGCAATTTTGGTTTAGAATATGGAGATTCTTATCAACCATTGAACTCAAAACTGAGGGTTTAGCTAAATTTAGAGAAGGAAAGGTTTTATTACATATTCTATTACAAAGTAAAAGGGTCTGATCTAGTCATAGAGTGACTATATAGGTCATTGGTTGAATATTCTATCTCAATTAGATGTCATTCCAACATCGTCAACAATTGGGTTCATTTAGGGAGAGTGTAGAATGAAAACAAAAAAACACCAACAGTGGAAAATTGGGCCACAAAAGCATTTAATAACTGTGGGCAAGAAGAGTTCACAAATAGGAATGCAAGAGAATATTTCTAGGCTAAGAAAGAATTCAGAGAAAGTCCTGTGAGGATAGTTTAAGGAAGAGAAGAGGGAAAGCCAGGACGGCTCAACGGGTTGAGCGCTCGCTTTGAGGCCACGAGGACCGAGGATCGAATCCCGGCTCCGGCCCAGGCAGGACCCACATGCTGAACTGGGGAGTTCCCACAGTTCGGTTCTCTAGCTGTCTCTATCTCTGTTTCTCTCTCTATCTGTCAAAAAGTAAAATAAAAATAAATATGCACTGAAGATAAAATAATTACTCTCTATAAATATAAAAAGATATAAAAAAAAAAACAAAACAAAAAAGGAAGAGAAGAGTGGTCAACTGGACTAGATATTATGGACACAGAAAATAAGATGAGGACTGAAAAGTGTCCTTTGGATTTGGTAGTTATAAGGTCACTGGTGAAACATTAATGTTAGTTTGAAACCTCAGGAGTTCCTTGAGTGAAATCTGAAACTGGTCCTGGTACACAAAGAGGATGGGGACAGACCTAAGAGAGAGGCCAACCACTCCAGATTGGGAGGTGGAAGGTTTAATAAACAAGAAATTTTATATATGAAGCTTGTCTTGGGAACCACAATATGAATAGATCTCCACACCTGCCCCCGGGATCTTAAGGGGTTCAGTCATGTATACTGTCTAGATGGTCACAACAATGCATTGTTCTCTCAAGGCTGTGTCCTTGAAGGCTCCAAGTATGGTGAGTTAGATGTACATTCCAAGGACAGGAGAGGGGTGAGGAGCCTCCAATTGCCTGTCTCCAGGTCACTGGCCAACTGGTGGTCACATCCTCCCAATGATATCCTCTAAGTAGCAAGAGCTTTGTCAAAGGTGAGGAGCAGAGAAATTTGAAGGAATGAGTAGTAAGAAAGTAGGGAAACAATGTTGACAATCTATTCGTAGCTTATCAGGGAGGGAAAGTAGTGAGGGAAGTATCTAAAAGGTTTTAGGGTCAAGGGAAGTTTATTTTGTAAACTATAAAAGAAAGGTTAGTATATTTAACATCTTAGTGAATATAGGGATAATGATCTTAGAGATCTACTTCTCAGAGGACTGTAGAAGGAAGAAATGGGATATAGAACATTGGGAAGAAAAATAAGCTAAGAAGAGGAAAACTTTCCAGTCTTCTGAGATAGGAGAAAACTTTGGGAAAGAGGTAGGGCGAAGGGAAAAAAGAAGAAAGATTTTGGGACAGAGGTGGAATGAATAGTGGCCTGATAATCTCAATATTCTTTCAGCTATTAGAAGGAAATGTACTGAAAAAGAACAAATTGGGGCTACAATTCCACTTAAGTGAAGTAATGCAGCTTAGTAAAGCTGTTCCGATGTGTAGGATAGGGAGCTGACCGTGGTATATGACAGAAATATCAAGTAGCATTGAAGTTTGAGCCAAGACTGAACATAAATTTAGAAAGCAAGCCATCAGAATCTTCATGATTACATTAGCAGTGCTCAGTAACTTGGGAATAGAAGAGGATAAAATAGGTAGCTGAACTGAAAAAAGGCTAAGTGCTCTCATGGAGGTTATGATTAAGAAAGAGGGAGAAAAGGATGTTAAAGTTGCTGACAAAAAAAAAAATGTAGTCTAAAAACTCATCTTGGGGCTAAGCTACAACAGGAAGAAAGAGGATTCCAGGAGAATATCAGTGGACTGGGGTAACAGAAGGGGTCAAGCTATTAAAAATATAAATAAAATTTCAAAGAAGATTTAATGGGAATAAAGCTTGAAAACGGGGGATAGACAGAAGATTTCAAAATAATGATGAATTAGACCTTACGATATCAGAAGCTGAGAAGTTAGGAGGGACCATGGGGTCCAGGGTCAGACCAAAGGAGTGGAATTGCAAAGCGTAGTGGAGGTGATGATTCCTGGTATTGAGGGGAAGGCTTCTGAGGACAGTGTTGGGAATGTCATCCATAGGGACTCAAAAGTCTACTACATATTAGGAGTTGAAAAGAAAAGGAGCCTGAGTCAAAATTTAAATAAGAATGCATTTGGAAAAACTGAAAATATTAGAGTTATATGCATGTTAGTTGTGTGGACCAAACAAAAAGAGGAGTGGGGGGGGGGCGCGGTTCTATGAAAAATAACCTCACAGGGTGCTGGTCATAAATTTCTAACTGGGCAGGTCATGGTGGATAGTCATGCCTCAAGCATATCATTTGTTTGCTAAAAGGCTTATCTTTGCCTGTTGTTCTTGTGCACTAGGGTTAACACACCTTTGAAAAGCCAGAGTGATCCCATTTTCCAGGTTCCTTGAAGGTGTAACCATCCTCAAGAGAACGGTAATCTTGTTAACTATCCTAGAATCCATAGGTGTCAAACTCAATTTAAACACGGGCCATTTGGTGCAACAGGCAAGATTCTTGTGGGCCACATCACATTTACAAACGTTGCGGGAACAGAGTCAGCGTTTACACACCCCCACAGGCCCCCAGAAAGGCACTGGGCCACATGTATACTCGTCATCAGTAGTTAAAGGGTTAACGAGGGAATTGTGTGTAGGGTATTACCTCGATCTCCCGTAAGCACTATTTTCGTCATAACAATTTTTTCTATTTCCATTTTATTTCAGAGCATCGTGGGCCACAAAAAATGACCTTGGGGGCCGCATGCGGCCCGCGGGGCTGCCAGTTTGACACTCCTGCTGTAATCCAATGGTAGGGGCAAGGTGGGGAGAACTTGCTTTCTCCCACTTGTATGTAATCTTCCTTACATTCCTACATTTATTCCAAATGCATTTAAAAATAAAAGGGTATAAACTGTCACTCCGAGAAGCATTTTTCTCATTCTGTTGAGGTCTTGCTTGCAGGCATTGCCTCTGTTTAGTTCAAATACATTTTATAAAAATTCTTTACAAATTTGTACATTCTTACATCAACATTTATGAATATGCAAGGGTTGTCTAGAAAGTATCCAGTCATGTAATATGAAAAATAGAGGCATTTATGGCTGGATTTTTTCCAGACAGACCTTGTACATAGTAATGGAAAGAATGAGTAGAAATAGTTTGTGGATGGCCCCAAAAGCCTATCTGTATGACTTATGTATGAAAAAGAGTCAAGAGGAAGGCATGGATCCTTGAGAAGGATGACAAATGGTGAAAGGGATATTCTAGGAAGACCAAGCTGAATTTTCTAAGATGGGAAGTTCCACCCACAAAATGTAAATCTTGCTTGTTTTATTTAGTTTGTTTTTTGTATGTTTCTTTTCATTTAAAAAATATTGGAGTGGTTGTTTCATGGCAGCATTTATTGTACAGATGTGGGCCTCTGGTCTTGTTTTCTTCAATGGCACAGCTCCAAAATCAAGCTGTTTTCCAATTCACTGACTCGTGTCCCATTCTTAACCTGCTCTCACCAGGCTTTGGTTTCCTTTGAGGGAAGGGGTTGGGTTTGTTTGTTTGCTTATTTGTTTGTTTCTTTTGTTTTTATTTTTTTCAGTTGGGTCACAAGAGAATTTTGAAGAACTCTGGTTCTTTCCTCACAAAGTTGTAGAAAAATGTCTTATGACAGCTATAGCGATAAGCAGGGTATTGTTTGGTTTTTTAACTATTGTATTTAAATACAATAAATTATATATAATTGTATAACATATATAATATACATAACAAAATATATGTGTGTGTGTGTGTGTATATATACACACACACACATATATATATTATGTTATGTATATTATATATGTTATACAATTATACTATATATATATACACACAAATATATATATATACACACACACACATACATATATATATATATATATATATATATATATATATCTCAGACAGACAGATTTGTGTGTGTGTTTATTTCTATAGAATCATCTCCTCCTCTTCCATAAACATGGAAGAAAAGGCAGAGGTGATCCAAGGAGGGAGGAAATGCCCAAAGGAAGCAGTCAGTCTCTGCAGTTTCACGAGGTTGGGGTGGAGGGTGGGGCCTGTGTCTGGGACCACGGCTTCCCCTTCAGTTCCCAGACTGCTCCTGGCTGTCTTTCAAACTTAGCAGTTACTTTGGAGACCATGCTTTTGAAGGCCATGGAGGTGCTGGATAACCTCTTGAGTCCCATGAGGAAACACTGCTGTAGTTTCACACCTCCAGTCTCCACTGCATGAAGCCCTTCAGCAAGTAGACAATGCACACACAGCAATGTGTGTGTCTTGCTGAACTCTCAATCCACAGCTGTTTGTGTGCAGCTCCTGGCTCATCTCCAGCACCATTTTGTTGGGCTCCACTGAGGTCAGGATCTTCAAGTTCCATACAAAGTACCGAGAGCATAATGTGACCTTCTGATCTTCCTTGATTCTATCACCTCCTTGCCCACTTCTGCTGCCACTATGATTTGACGTTGGATGGAATTCAGTCTGCCTTTGGCATTATGTTGTTTGTTTGTTTGTTTGGGCCAACTGGAGCACAGGTGTATGCAATAAAGGTGACTAATCTCCTCTCGGTCCTTTTCTAGCCCTGGCTATTGCTTGAAAAGAGCCTACAGTCACACAGTCAGGCAAGTTCTATGGTTCTACACCTGTCCCAGATGCCCAGGAAGAAGGTAGTATCCCTTGGACTCTGGGGGAAGTTGGTCCTGTCTGGGGCTCCTGCTGTGGGTGGCAGAGGAGGCCACAGAGCCACACTGGAGGCAGTGATGGGGATGGTGGTCTTTCTCTCCAGACAGGTCTTCTCCAGGTCGTATTTGGGACTGGAAGTCACTTTGAAGTGCGGCTCACCTCTGCCCTGACTCCTGATCCTCCTAGGCCACTGATTTTCTGCGTTGCTACTCTATTCTTTCAGTAAGAACTAAAGGTAAGAACAGGCTTGTTGAGACTCTATTGCTTTGGGTTGGCAGAGATGTTATGCTGTCCCTTGCAGAATGGTAAAGGAATATAGCCAGCATATCATACAGGCTTAATAAATGTTAATTTTAGTGCTACTATAGCTTTATTAATATTATTATAATTAACACCTTCCATAATTTATGTCTGATGTACCTTCACTTCTGCTTGTCATTTACTTCTCTTCACCTGTTGAAATACTGCTTATTTTTTGACACTGGCCTCTTTTCTCACCTTGCTCCCTTTTCAAATCATCCATCTACAAATCCATTGTTCACACATACCCTTTTAAATATGTCATTTAAATACATCACTAGAGTGACTAGTATACTTACCTTATCATCCAATTAGAGCATCACTCTTTGAAGCAGAGTGCCTTATTCATTTTCATAATCTACATTACTCCTGGTAGTTTATACACTGAGTAAATGGCCAGTTGGTGGTAAATATAGCATAAATAGATGAGTGAATTGAAATGCTTTGGTTCTCAATCTAGGTCCTTATTACAGATAATGTAGTATTCACATTGCCCAGTAGCCTGCTAGAAATGCCGATTTCAGGTCCCACATCAGACCTTCCTTAAGTGGGAAAGAGTTTAGCTTGTTCTGAAAGCTGACATAGTCCAGTATGGCTGGAGAGATAAGAGTCATGATGTAAAATTAAAGAGACAGCAAGGGGTCTCAACGCAATAGGCATTATAAGCCATGGCAAAGAATCTTCATACAGGCTCATTGTAACAGAAAACTTTTAATAAATATTAAGTAGTAGAGTGACTTGGTCTGACTTATGTTTTTAAAGATTTATTTTGTTGTTTTTGACAGAGACAGACAGACAGACAGACACAGAGAAAAGGGGAAAGGCCCAGAGCAGTCTCTATAGTTCTATATCATTAGTTTTTTACATAGTTTTATTCCACACAGGTGGGTGCAGGGCTGCACAGGGCACAAACTGGGCCAGGGTCCTCCTGCATGGGAAGCTCACCCTGGCAAGAACTGAAGGGCTTCCCACATGGGAAGCATACCCCACTTTAACATATGGGTCCACATGAGCTGGGGCCAGGATTTGATCCTCAGACCCCAGAGCTGCAAAGTGAGCACTCAACCCGCTGAGCCATCCTGGTATTCCCAATATTTTAAAAGGATTATTTTGCCTGCACTACAAAAATGGGAATGGAGGAGGAAGAAACAGAAAAACCAGGCCTGGTGAGAGATGATGTTGACTGGACTTGAGGCAACAGAAGAGATAGATAGAATTGTACATGTAAATTATACCTAAATGATAAGATATTTGATTGATGTGAGTTGAAGAAGGGAGAGGGGTCAAGAATGTGCTCACTTTGTAGTCCAGGGGTCTGAGGATCGAATCCGCACCCCAGCCCGTGCAAACCCATATGCTGAACTGGGGTTTGGCCCCTAGTTTGGTTCTCACTGTGGCAAGCTTCCCATGCAGGAGACCCTGGCCCTGTTTCTGCCCTGCATGGCTCCCTGCCCACCTGTGTGAAACAAAACCATGTCGAAAACAGATGACGTACAGCTATGGAGACTGCTTTGGGAACTCTCCCTTCTCTCTGCCTCTCTGTCTCTTTCAAAAACAATAAAATAAATCTTAGAGAAAAAAAAAAGAACGACCCCTGGGTTTCTAGTTCAAGGTTACCACTTGTTAAAATGGAGGAATTGTGGGGAGAAAACAGAGTTCAAGTATAGATCTCATTAATACATGCTAAGCTTTGAGATGCCTATGAACCAATCCAGTAGATATGTTATGTTGCCAGTTGGACAACTGAGGACTGAATTGAACTGCAGATGTAATTGTAAATTACGTTTTCTCAGCATAAAGAGGTTATTAAATGCCACAGAAATTGAAGAACTTGCTTGTAGAGAAAGTAAAAGAGAGATTGTAGGATGGAATCCTGAATAATATTAATGGAGGTTGGGCAGAGGAGTAGAACCAGCAAATTAGAGAAGTGGCCAATGTGACTGAAAACAAAGAAGAAAAGAGGAGTATGTTTTAAAGGTGAGGTGATCTACTGAGAAGTCAAGGTAGGTTCAGAAACATAATCTTTCAATCTGGCAAACCGAAGATAATTAATGACCTTAATAAGAGCAATATCAGAAGAATAGGGGGTATAAAAAAGGTAGATTGAGCTGAAAAATGAATGAAAAGGGAGAGTGAAAAAGCTGCATCTTTTTAGAAACTTTACTATGAGAGGGAGAAGAGAAACGGGGACAAGGATGGTGAGACTAGAAATGTATGGTCAGAGGAAGGTTGATTCCAGAGAATCTTTATGTGCTTATTTGACTAATTCAGGAGGTCAGGAGAGACTGAAGATGTAAGAGAGGATAACTAATCGTAGCGTAAATGATTGCAGAGCTGCTCATTCAGAAAAGGGAAGAAGGAGAGGAAAACTAAAGGTGCAGGTAATCAGTCAGCTTGGTCATAGGACAAGAGTTTCCTTCTGATAGCGTTTTTGTTGTTTCGTTTTGTTGTGTTCCAGCAAGGTATTCAATGAGCTTCTTCTTCTTCTTTATTTTTTTTTTAATAATTAAAAGAGGATGTTTTGTATAAGGTTTGAAAAAAGGAGAATAACAGTATGAGACATTACCTAAGCAAGTGATAAAGCAAATTTTAAAAAAAATGTAGGACTTACTGAGGAATGCTGAGTGGTCACTAAAGTTTATGAAACTGAAGTTAATCATTATAGAGAATTTGGGATATGGCATATTGAGACACTGGGATTAAAATTATCATTATTATTTTTAATGTGGTCCAAAAATCACTAATCTTTGATGAACAAGTGTTTGTGTGTTTTGTAATTCCACCCAAATGCTACACTTCTTTCACTTATCCCACATTTCAGTCAATCAGGGAAAATACTTTACTTGTACGTTGTAAATTTCTTTATTCCCCTCTTTCACAAAAACTCATTGGGAAATGCCTGGCTTAGCTCATTCTCCTGAAAAATTTTGGGTGACTCACGTGGGTCAAATCTTCAACTACTTTACTCCCTCCCCCAGCTATTATCTAACTCAATATGCTGGAGGCATGAGTTGGGTGAAGCTAAACTTTGCTTCTTAGCTTACTGACAATAATAACTAAATAACACATATGAGAGGAGAGATGGCCCTGTTTAATGCATTTACTCCAGTCAGACCTGCAGGTTTTGAACACATCTCTCTAGCATTTCTCTTAATTCTCCACAACATCCTCTAGATATCCCAGGCTCTCCACAATGTACTCCTACTTATCAATGGCTCTATTCTCAAACAATGGAGGCCCAACTATTAATACATTGCACCTAAAAAGGGGCCAGAAGACAGAACCTTATAATACCCTGATGTCTTGAGCAGTGATTCCTTGCTTCCTACCCAATTATCCCTCCTTTCCAAACATTAAACATTACTCAACATTAACAGCTGATTCTCCTGGGGTTGCCTTTTACCACCCTCTGCTGCCTTTCCCCTGTGGATGACAAAATATGAGATATCTTGTGTGATGGATGCCTATGAACTTAGGAGTTTCACATGGATATAGCCTCTGGCGTATCCCCATACTTTCTCTCAACAAAACAATTCATTCTTGAAATGTTGTCTTAATACATTTCACATACCAGTTATACTTCTCCTTTCTAGGTATTCACTGTATGTCTGTCACATGCAAAAGCCTTTAGTATTGGCTCCTGATGAAACCCAACACAGGTTTGATTACCTTCATCATCTCCTTTCTCAGGCCACCAGGCAGAAGTCCAAATTGTCATATCCAATGTCATATCCACACTGTCATATCCAATGTCTGTGTGGGTTCTTCCTAACAATTCTTCCACATACCCATGGGTATCCCTTCCATCTAAAAAATGTGTCCAATTTTTTTTTACAAACCTGTGTTGTATATTTTTTCCTTGAATAAATTCCAAGAAGCTTCTGTATGACAGGAAAAGGGATACAGCTCTGAAGGAGGGAAATCCATGTAACTTAGTTTTATACGGTGGGTATTTTACCACTGTCATTGTGCCTTTACCACCATCCACAAATCTTCATCTTTCTAACTACCCTCAATGACAGTGCAAATACTGTATTCTGCTCTGGTATAACTCTTAATATAAAGCCTAAAGGACATAAGAAACATTTGTAAAGGTTAGTTTGGAAATTCTACTATGAAATGCTGACAGCTCACACAATGATCTTCTTATACATTGTATCAGTCAATGTTCAACCAGGGAAGCAGAAGCAGTAGGAAATATTAAGAGATTTATGACAAGAAATTGGCTGAGATGATTGTGGGGGCTGGTTAAGCAAGTCCAAAGTCCACAGGCAGACCATCTAGACTCAGGGAAAGATAATAAGCAGGCTGGAACCACATGGGCATGAACTGTTTAGTGGTCCCTGCACCCAGGGGAAGCCTAAGCCCTCTTTTACTGGGCTCATCTGATGAAGTAAGATTCACCCAGGGTAATCTCCCATTTGAGTCTTAAAATCAACTGATTAAAGTTGATTTTAATCACATCTGCAAAATCCCTTCATGGAAGTACCTAGTTAGTGTTTAAATAAATGGGATTGTAATTCAGCCTGACCAATTCTACGCAGCAAAAGGTCCTCACATGTTTTCACTTTAGGATCATTAAGTTCACAAACTCAGCCTAGAAAAAGTGCTGCATACCTCATTGCTGGATATCACTATAGTCATCTAAAAATATTCCCTTTGGGAAGCTATGTGCCTAGTCTGTCCTTCAAAGCAATTTTGGAACTCTTTCTGAAATGGCCAACTGAGCTGTGGTCATATTACCCTTGATGTCCTGAGTGTTAGCAAAATGTCTTTCTTTCAATATTTTTTTTTACCTTTGGGATAAGAAAAATGTCATTAGGAACCAGACCAGGTGAGTAGGGAGGGTATTCCAATACAGTTATTTGTTTACCGGCTAAAAACTTCCTCATAGACAGTGCCCTGTGAGCTGGTGCGTTGTTGTGATGCAAGAGGTATGAGATGGGGAAAAGTTTAGGTCCTTTTTACCTCACTTTTTTACACAGCTTTTTCAGCAATTCCAAATAGTCAACTTGGTTGACTGCCCAGTTGCTACAAATTCATAATGAACAATCCCACTAATATCAAAAAAGGTTAGCAACCTTGTTCTGTCTCTTGATTTGGACTGACAGAATCTTTTGGTTGTGGAGAATTGGCTGATTTCCATTGTGCACTTTGATGCTTTGTCTCAGGGTTGTATTGGTACACCATGTTTCATCACCAGTATAACACAGCCCAAGACATCATCTTGCCTCTCCAAAAGGTCTTGGCAAACTTTGACTCGCCTTTGCTTTTGTTCATCAGTGAGCTCCTTTGGGGCCTGCACACACCTTTCTCATGCCAAGATTTTCAGTTAAGATTTTTCTAGTTGTTTCTCTATCAATGTTTAGTTGTTCTGCTATGCTTTACACAGTCAGCTGACAATTTGGACACACAATTTGATAAATTTTTGCAATGTTTTCATCAGTTCTGCTAGTTTCTGGCAGCCCTGACCTCTCTTCATCAGCGATGCTTTCTCTCCCCTCAGAAAAACATTTTCTTTATTTGTACACTGCCATTTTCTTTATGCCATCATCCCCATCAACTTGGACAAACATGTCCCTGATTTCACTTCCCCTCTTGCCAAGTTTCACAGGAAATTTAATGTTTTCTCATTGCTCTAATTCAAGCTGCAACATTCTCATGATGGCACATGAAAACACACAATAATTAATGCCGCTCAGCAAGACCCCGCCACACGTTGACACAAACACAGTTGTGAGATACTGATACACCAAGGTTATGAAACCTTACCAAGTTGTTTGTAGATGCTGTCAATGTAAGTGCACAGTGGCAAGTTTGTGAACTTAATAGTCAGACCTCATATTAAAAACATTTTCTTTTATAATTTTTTTTTAAGATTTATTTTTATTGTTTTGACAGAGAGAAACAGGGAGAGACAGAGAGAAAGAAGAGGGTTCAAAATGGTCTCCATAGTTGACAGCATTAGTTTTCCATATAGTTTCACTCCACGGGTGGACGCAGGGCTGCGCAGGGCAAGAATTGGGCCAGGAGCCTCCTGCATAGGCCCCGGCAAAAACTGAACTGGGGGCACACCCCAGTTCAGCATATGGGTCTGCCCGGGCCAGAGCCAAGATTCGATCCTCGGTCTCTGGGACTGCAAAGAGAGTGCTTAACCCGCTGAGCCATCCCACTTACCCTTAAAACATTCTTTTGAAAAGGAAAATAATTTTAGTATTTAGACAAGCCAAATGATGACAAACTAGAAGTTAGTTTATTTTTATGTATGTGTGTGTATGCATACTTGTATATACACATATGCACATATACATATATCCTAAAGTATATCCAACAAAAATTTAGTTCCTCTCAAGTGAAAGTTGTAACCTGGCATCAGAGGGGTGAAGCCAGTTTCAGGTAAGAATGTTTATAGAGGCCGAACTCTTGTCATCAATTTCCAGTCTCTTTCGCCATCTCTTTCTTTGTTTTCACTTATATATTGTACAAAGTCTGCTTTGTACATGTTATAGGGAAGATGGCACTAATATTCCATAATTACTTTCCCCAGCCTAGCAACACTACAGCAAAGGAGCCTCTCACTACAGGTATCTATATTCTGGTATATTGAGGAATGTGATTGGCCCTACTTCAGCTCATGTGACTACCTGTGGCAGTTTGCTTTATTCAAGAGCACAACACATTACACACCACCGGTCTACAGGAAAATGGTAGCACATAAAATTTCAGATTTGATAGCCTTAATAGGACAAAGTAGAATAAGAAAGACAATCCCCTAAAAAAATTGCAATGTTGAGAAGGTATACACTCTGGCATATTGCTAATTATTCAAATATTAGATTACAAAAGCTAATGAATGTTTCTGAGTAAATCAGTACATTTTGATTGTTCTCAAAATAAAAATAAAAACAATACTTATCAAATTCAGTGTCTTTCTTACTGACTTATGGGGTATTTTTTTTGGAAAAATTTTATGTTAAGAGTATTTGACCTAAAAGAAAAAAATATTTTAAAGGTGTTGACCTAAAAGGAAAATTGGGAAATATGACTATGATCTGTAATTTCATCCAAAAGTGTTAGATTATATAATGCATTATAAATTATTACATGTAAGCCTAATATAAATAAGCACAGCCAACATAATTTTTCAGTCACATATAAATGTTTAAGAAATCACAAAGAACTTTTAGATAACAAAAGTAAAAGTGTGAAAGGCAAACGTTAGAATGATTTGTGTGAGAAGAACTGTTATGCTAATAAAATAAGCTCATTTAACAATACATCATTCTGTATGCCCCAAAGGATGTGGGGAAAAGTTAAGAAACTTCACTCTCAATTTACTGGGAAATGTTGTCCAATTACCAAAACAAATGAGTTGTAATTTTTTACATCAATAAATCACTTTTAAATGCTGTTCACTTTCTTTTTGACATTGTAAGGGTAAGGAAGTTTGATAATCCCAGGGTGGGGTGGGTGTGGGGGGAATGTATAAAGATTTTCATGAATTTGGAACATATTTGTAGCATAATAAATTATTTCAGAACATCAGGAAAGCAATTATTAAAATGCAATTTAAATGAGAGCTATGTTTAATGTAGAAGAATTAGACATCCCTTATCTATTCTTACTCTGATATGAGTAAGAATACTGTGAACTATACAACAAGGTAGATTCATTGTTTGTGTGGCTGTGGAGCCAGCGTTCAAAGCCCCATTTAAGCCACATCACTTCAGTCACACCTCATATATTACTTTAATGAAGATAAGCACTTTCAAGTTTCTTTATTCATTTGCTTCTTTGGAGATGCCTACTATAATGTTTTTACTGCAACATTTGAATTATGATGCTGTCTTTTGTGCTTAGATGTAAATATGGTTTAAAGTTATTCCATTTTATATATTTACTCTTGGAAATGTGGGAAAGGAATTACATTTACATGAGAACACTCAAGTTTTATGAGGAAGATTTGGTCAAATCAACTACAAATAATGTGTTTTATTGTAATGTCTACTATGCAGGTCCTTTGCATAAATGTGTAACATATGCTGTCCTCCCAACAACTCTGAATTCAGTATTTTCTTACTACTAATTCATAATAATACTGTTAATTTCTTTTTTTTTTAATATTATTATATTTTATTGTTAAATTTAATGGGGTGACATTTGTTGTTGGTAACAATTAGATAGTTTCCGGATGTACAACTCCACATCACATCACCCATGCATTGCATTATGTGCCCAGCTCCCAGAATCAGGTCCCCCTCAAACACCATATATCTGGTGCCCACTACCCCCTTCCCCCACAAATCTCCCTCCCCGCTCCTCCCTCCTCTCCAGGTAAACATCAAACCATTGAGTATGTCCATAATGCTGGTGCCCTCTCCCACCTCCCCCCACTCTCTCCCTCCCCCCTCCTCCCCTTCCCTCAGGCAATCACCAAGTTATTGAGTGTGTCCATAGGTCTCTGTGTCTTTGTAACTTTCAGTTTTATATTCCACCTATAAGTGAGGTCTTATTTTTCCGGATTCTTACAGTCTGACTTATTTCGCTTAATAAGATGGTCTCTAGGTTCATCCATGTTGCCACAAATGACTGTATTTCATCATTTCTTATCACTGAGTAGTATTCCATTGTGTAAATGTACCACATCTTCTGTATCCAGTCATCTATCGAAGGGCATTTTGGTTGTTTCCATGTTCTGGCCACTGTGAACAGTGCTGCGATGAACATGCGGGTACAAACATCTTTAAAGATTAAGGTTTTCAGGTTTTTTGGGTAGATGCCC